>CAUYSK010037271.1:0-11753 GCA_963575035.1 Avahi laniger | reverse complement strand
TGTTTGCTTCAAAATTAAATTTTGTTTGACCCCAACTAGTTCTAGTCAACTTTGTGCTCTATGGACTAGGTAAAAATAGGATGAACAGAACGTCTCTATATGATGGATAATCGGGTGGCATATGGAGAGGTCAAGAGCAGTGAGCAAAATTCAAATGCAACTCAAATAAAATGGGATTAAGTTTCATAAGCTACCCAAGAAAATCAGTCCCATTATTTTATATAATAATGTATTGCTGTGCCCAGAGCTAACCCGTAGCTCCATGAGAGTACAAAGTATCTATTATTGTTCACTGTATACATGCCTCATTCATGGTAGGTGCTCCATAAATATTTGTTAAATAATGAATAACTGAACTAAGTTCAGAGGTGGGATAGAATTATTTTCAACAGTCACGATTGCCCAATACCTTCCTTATCTGATACCAGATGCTTGAAAGGTCATAATTAGCTTCCTTTCCAGTCAAAATGCAAATACTTCTGAGAGAGAATTATTTTAAGCCTCCTTTGTCACTGACACCTCCGGTGTGAGTTGGTTCGTAAGACCTTCCCAGAGGGGCTTACAAAAGAAGAGCAAAGTACACAAAAGTCTAGGGGCAGGCAACACCCTGACTTCCCAGTGTTGCCTGGGGTAACCCAGGCTCACAGTGAGCCCAGTAAGGGTCCTGACCAAAGTGGCTATGGATGCCGAAAGGAGACCATTATTCCAGTTTTGCCCTCAAATCCCAGGAGGGCTGTGGGAATTCCAGAGAGGCCTCACTGTGGCCAAATGGGCCAGGAAACTGTGGTTTTTGGAGACTACTCAGAGGACAAAGAGATGATGAACACATCATATGCCTATTCCTGGTGGGCAGGTCTATGCAAACCCACAACCAAAGGCTAAGGAGGCTGAGAGGCCAAAGAAAGAGGCTGACAAATCCTGTTTCCCAGAAAGAAACACTTAAAACAGTGACTTACAAATAGAAGCCATGTCTTGGGTGGCCTCCAGACAAGATAGTGGGTCCCCGTTTTCCCCCCCCCAGACCCAGGGCTTATACAGGGAAGGAAGGTGTAGGGCAATTGAAGTCGACCACTCAGGGAAAGGCAAGAATTTGTTCAAGGGCAGGATTTATGGGTTAAGTATGAGTTTAGGTTGTTTTGACCTAAGGTAAATACGTGAAAGTAGAAATCTCAGAGGTATTCCCAGAACTGGGGTTAATCTGAAGTCAACGTGGCAGACTAGCGTCCAACTGGACTTGCTTTAGCTGCACAGTCCCTTTGGGGAAGAGGGAGCCAAAAGGGTAAAAACACCCACCTCCAAAACTAAGTGAAGAGGCTTCTTACAGCGCCTAATCCTGGAAAGTTGTGGGGCTTCTCCATGGGAGCTGGCACAGCCAGGGAGATGCCATGAGGGAAGCGGGATGCAGACGGAAGAGGTGAAGACGGGCCAGGATTCCCCGCTGGGTTCTCCTGTAAGTAATGACTCTGGCCCTCCATGACGTAGTTTACATAGAAATTTGAGAAAATTACTCGAACTTAGGCAAACCCATAAAGCCAGTTATCACACTTATCAACTGCTTCTGTTTTAAAGAATGAGTGGACTGAACTACACTTTAACTGCACTCAGAAACAAGATTCTAGAATGATTATATGGTTGGAACTCAAAGGATGAGTATTACCAAGAGGCAGATACTCATTTCCCTCGGAGAAAATAATGGTTCTTCAAACAATAAGATCTCTAGGACTAGTCACTTGTGTGACTATCTGAAAAAGCCACAGGAGGGGTGCTGGATGGTGTCAGGCACATCCCCATTGTGGCTGCACCTGGCCTCCTGGAAGTGACAGAAACAGCTTTATTGATGACCCCTGGAAGCACATGCCATGGGAAAGCACAAAAGGGCTGCTTTGCACTGCTTCTAATGCCGTGTCTCTATTCATGCGACCAAGCACAAGGAAACAGACAGTTTTAAGGGCTCTCTTTTCTTTGTGGTTTAAAAAGGTTAATTATCCTTATTTTTTTCTCATTATAAAAGCACTACATCGTTCTTTTAGAAAACTCATGGAGTAAAAGAAAAAATTTTAAGAAGTACATAAAAAATTATTTATAATTCCACTATGCAGGGATAATTAGTGTTAATATTTTATAGATTTTTCTTCTGGATTTTTAGTGCTTTATATGTTTTGTACTGTTTTAATTCTTGGTTGTTACAAAGTTGGAATCTTACTATAGCTAATTTCATAGCCTTATTTTTTGTAACATACTCTCATGACCATGTCTTCATAAACAATCACAAGTCTGATCATGAAGACTATATACTTTTGTCCTCTCCTATTAACCCAATAACATCTGGAGCAGGACCAGGTCTGTATAAAACAGAGGGGTAATAAGATTTTCTGGTGGAAGTGAAGGTGTCCTAGTGGAAAGTATTTCTTTCACAGTCTAAATCCGAGATTCATATCACCCTTATGACCCCATGGGCTCTCCACACTTAAAACAAGTGAAAACTTTTGCATGAAAAATGAAGGGGCTGAGGCAGCTCTAGGAATTCATTAATGGTGACTAAGGGAAAGGATTGTAAAATTCAGAGGGAAGCATGAGATAAACCTTAGAAAAAGGATCATTCAGGGAAACCACATAGAAATGTGTTTAGTAAAAAATAGCTGAAGCTATTGCAGGATATTGGACTGGAATCTCAAAAAAGACACAAATTTGCAATCAGATCCAAGTTTCTGTGTAAATTAGGGCAAGGCTTGCAGTGAGTGAATCACACCTACCAAGATAGCTGCTATGGCCCTCAAAGTCAATCAGTGCATAACCCCACAAGCAATGAAGAAGGCTCAGCGCATGGTCTCAATGCCAGGCCTGCATGCCAAGTTAGCAAGAAGGTTCCTTTGGATGTCAGAACCATGTAATTATGTACATGTATTCTCATGTATTTTCACTTCCAAGGACTCACCATTCCCAGTCATAGCGAAATCTGCACCACTTAAGCCTAAATTGGGTCAGAATTCAGTGGCAAGCAAACACTGGTCATAAAACAGTCACTAATTGACCCCGACAAGTGATTTAAAAGCCCATTCACAATTCAATAACATCATCCCAGAGTTATTATAATCATCTCCTAACGGATCTACTATTTTTCTAATTTCACCTTCTCCCTCTCATGCATCTAACCCCAAGTCAAAATTGTTAACTTCAATAATTCTTTTAACATTTTCACCATTCTCAAAAGCTTTCATGCCACCAAAATGTGTAAGTAGAATTAAAAGATTGAATCATGAGCTTGAAAGTTTTCCAAGACCCTGGTTCTCTTCTTCCACACATTTCTATCTTATTTGCTAACCAGTTAAGCCAAGCCCCTTAGCATGGAACTATATCAAGAGCCATCAGAGTGGTCAAAGCATCCAAGTGTTCATCACCTTTGACCATGCCAACTCTGGGAGTACGTCCTAAGGAAATAATCCAAAAATTAGAAAAAGTATATACACAAATGGGTTAGTCAAACGATGTTTATATCAATGAAATGTTGGACAGCACTTAATTATCTTACAGTGGAAGAAGAATTAAGAAAATTATGTGCCATTGTCTTGATGGAAGAGTATGAAGTCATTACAAACAACTTAAAGGGCTAGAAAAGTAGGCTTGGGAAATTAACAACGAACAACAAAAACCTTCAGAGTGTATGCTCAGCAAAGGCATGAAAGGTATCTCCAGCTTTGCCATCTCTCATGGCACATGGTGAGTGGAAGAAATGACTCAGAGCCTCAGAGTGGCATCCTAGCAAACGCGCACTCCCAAAGGTGGGGGGGGGCAAAACTTAGACCGCTCAGGACTTGCCCTGGTGAGAACTCCTCTCTCCCTATCCTCACCCACCCCTGAATCCATCCTCAAACTACCAAAAAGTATGCTAAAAGCAATATCTGGCTCTCAAACCTTAGCTCAGGAAGAGGAAGAAAAGTGGTCTCAGACAAGGAGAGGGTGTCAACAGAGTTTTTACGTAGCAATACCATCAAAGCAAACAGAAGGCTTAGAGCCGCCCACCTTAGACTCGGCCCCTGCACGAAGGAACAGCAGGGGTCTCCACATCACCAGAACTGGTTAAAAAAAGGTTTTTCAGTTTTTTGCTCTTTGTTTTGAGGTGTCTTCATTGTATTTCCCCTGTCACACTCCCCAAAGGCAGGAGCTCTGGTCCTGACCTTCTGGCACCCCAAGAGCCTTGAGTGGCAACCAACCCAAGAGCCCACTGGCATTAAGAGGAAGGGCAGGAGAGGAGGAAGGGAAGCGCTGAGAAGCTGCAAGCTGGAAGCTTTCGGTCAAAAAGTGGGAGGGCAAAAACAACACTTGACCCGGCTACAGAGCAATGGATTCCATTTAGCCCGAATCGAAGATAGTCTAAGGATGGAAGAGGGCTTGAGAAATGAGGGGCTTCTGCAGCCGGGCGGCGGGGACGGGCCTGGAGGGGTCGGGCAGGCGGGGCAGCCACACCCGCGCTGGGCAGAAGGGCCTCGGGCAGGCTCGGATCTGTGCGGGCGCCGGGAAGGAGAGCGGCCACTGCCACCGCCTCCTCTCCTCCAGGCGACCGAGGCACCGACTCTTCTCCCTAAACCCGCTGCTTCCACTTCCCAAGACCTCGGGAGTTTCCATGCTAGCGTCACCACCACCTCCTACCCCTGCGGGCTTAAATGTGCTAATCAGCATCGCTGGGCCTCAATTTCCTCGTCCGCAAATGGGGATAACAGGAGCACCTAGTGGATCGTTAGGAATAGCCAATGAGTCTAATGCAAGCAAAGGGCACAAAAGAATGCATTACTCCAAAACGAATGTTCGGGAAAAGTTAGCTGTTAACATGCACTGCTGTATCAAGAGCAGTGTCCCAACCAGGACGGCTGCTCCCGTCCCTCGCCGGCTCCCCACGTTCACGCACCCACCCGCGCACCGCCCGGGCCCCGGCCGGCGGCCCCGCAGGGCCAGGGGGACTCGCGCACGCCTCACCCGTCCGCGCGCTCTCGCGGTGGTCTGACGGGGTGGCGGGGCTCCCCGCGGGGCGCGAAACCTTGCGGCCGGGAGCCACCGGGAACGGGTACCGTGGGTTTCCGCCGCGTCCGGAGGCGCCCAGGCCCGCGCCTTCCTCAGTCCGGCCTCCGGCGCTTGCCGCCGCGCGAGGAATGGCCGCGGGAGATCCCGGGCGCGGGAAGGCGGCTTCCGGGAGCGTGAGCGAGCGTGGAGCCCGGCGGATGGGGTGATCCGAGCGGCTCTTATGGGCAAATGCGCATCCCTCCCTGCTCCTCCTCGGCATGGCGGGGAGGGTTCCGACCCCGGGCTCTGAGAGTGAGAGGCCCACGCAGTAAGGGAAGGGTCGCGCGCTGGGGACATCAGGAAGTGCGGCGACAGGCGCGGCAAGGCTGAAGACAAGAGCGGGGAGCGCTTTGCCCAAGAGCGGCTCGTTGGTCTAGGGGTATGATTCTCGCTTCGGGTGCGAGAGGTCCCGGGTTCAAATCCCGGACGAGCCCAGGCTTTTCCTCCTTCACACGCAATTTTAAAAGTTATTTTCTCAGACATCCCATTCGAAGACTGTTCTGTTTCCATGAGCTCGACCGTCGATTCTCTGAATTTTTGCAAGCAAGTCACCAAATGAGCTTAATTAATACAACATATGATTACTGGATGTCCGAGTGCAAGGCATTAAAATTGCGTTGTACCATTTAAAACACAGGCTCTTGAAATACAGATGTCTGGTGCCAAATCCTGGGCGCCCCTCTAACGCCTTCAAAGTCGAACAGCGGGCGTCATGGATTAGCAGGTCCCGGAATAGGGGAATGAGCGTCTCCGAGGGAAGGGGCGCGCCTTCCTCATGCAGCAGACGCCCCCAGCCCGGCTGTGCCCGCGGACGCGCACTGGCGTGGGTGCGTTTAAACCACACTACAGGCGACGAAGAACACACCCTAAACACGCGCTCCGTCCGGGAATAGGCCGGCGTGCGGACAACGTTTCTGCTGTACAGTTCATTTTCACGTTAGACCTTTTAATGTTATTTGAATGTAAAATGTGCTCTAAGTTCAAAAACTCTTCGTGTTGCTCTCTAATTTCTATTAATATTTATTACATTTACTCGTGTATCTTGAAAATAACCCACTTCCAAGTTGGATAATAAAAGAGGGCTCGTCCGGGATTTGAACCCGGGACCTCTCGCACCCTAAGCGAGAATCATACCCCTAGACCAACGAGCCGACATACTTAGCTCCTTCCTGCCATTATAAAGGAATGTTGAGCCACTTAGTCCTGCGCCTCCAAGTGGTTGTTTGTATGTTGTATTTATATCCTCCGGTTGTATTTGCGTTCTATGGATATTTAGTTTTCAATTTTCTTTCTTTTCTGTTTTGCTTTTTGAAAATCGGTAACATGGAAGAAAGCAACCATTTCATTACCAGTGTAATATTGACCTCATTTCGAAATGCTATTCATATTCATGGCTAATAAATTGCAACGAGTGTGCGGCAATGTCGCTGTGGCAAATTCCAGGCTCTCCCCCTTACTAAGTTCTGGATGTCGCTTTCGTCCTCTTCCGCATTTTTCAATAATGGCAAAAGTGGCGGTTTCTTGTCGATATCTTCTTATTCCAGTGTTCAAAGTCCCACCTTTCTAGCCTTGTGAATTCCCATCTGTGTGTTTTTACCCCAACTGTTCTCTTCAGCCGGAAAACCTATTTGCTTTTGGATAAATCCCAAACTCCAACTTTCCCAGAAAAGGATCCTTTCTTGGAGCGCAAGACACCTACACCAATACCGAATTGTACGGTATAATTGACGACCAATTGTGTAATTGCTGTCCAAATGTCCCAATATGTTTAATTAGATAAAGAAGGCATGGCTTCTTAATTATATTTTGAATACTTAGCATTGAGGCTTACCATAGCAAAGCTGGCGCTCAATGGATAATTCTTAATAACTGCAATTTGTACCAAATTCCTTAACGATACAAATGTTGGTACTTTGACAAAATAGACTGCATGACTATCCTAAATAGACCTATTCATTTGTTTTATTTCATATGTCATTCATTCATTCGTTTATTCATTCCTTCACTGCTCATTCTTCAACAAACATTCAGCAAGTACTAATACTACATGCCAGGCACTGAACTGCCAACTTTCTTCCTATGGTTTGACACCAGAAGATTATAGTTTTGGAGCTCTAACATTGTCGCCACCTTTCTTTTGTTTTATTTGAAACTGCCCTAACTTGAGTCTTCAGTTCTTCTTAGGGCTCAAGGCAATAAGAATAAGAATACCCTTTAAAATATTAATAAGTTCTAGATACCAGGCCATCAAAACTTAACTGGGAAAAAAATGTGCCCTGGACACCTAACATACTCTCCCTAAAATACAACTTGTTAGGTAAAATAATGTAACCCCTTCAGATTTCCGAAAGCCTCACTCTCAAGTTAAAAGGTCTCTATGCTCTCCTTTCTCATTTGAATTTACTGTAGCTATTATCCTTTTAGGTTTTGGGGGATTTTTGTTTGTTTGTTTTTACTTCTACTTCTCTCTAGTGATTGAAAATGAGTTTGTCTTTCACTCTGCAGGCTAGGCACTAGAGTATCTCATTTGCCCCTCACAATGATGCAGGAAGACTGATAGTAACAAAACTCAGAGTATCAATTGCCTAATTTACAGTGGGAAATACCTCTATCTTGGTAGAAGGAATGCCTGTGACATCTGTCCAGGGCACATCCTTCCCTAGAATTAGGTCCTTGTAAAGTAGACATAGTACATAGATGGTTGCAAGGCACAGGGAGACAGAGAATCTTAAGGAAAATTGCATCCTGGCTACAGTGAATGAAGAAGCCTGGTGACATATCCTTCTCCTATAAGAATTAACACCTCCCTAAGTGCCCTATTACTCTTTTTCCACCAATTTAGTGACCCTGTGCCCAGGGGAGGGAGGCACTAGAACTCTAATTTTCAGATTTTCAAAATTTTCTAGCAAAAATGCTTCTCCTGGATTAAGATATATTTTTCTGTAGAATTGTTAATGAAATTGATTTGACTTCAGGCAAGTCTTTCTGAGGGTGACCTGGGATTCATCTTTGACCGTATCTGATTGTCATCCATTAAGATTCAAATTCTAAGTGTTCCTGGAATGTCTTGCTATCACCACCCACAGATCACAGCGTTCCAGTTTTCCTCTGGCAACAGATCTTAAAGACAAGGATAGACAGGCCAGAAATTGAGACTCTTCTTCTCTTGATTATACTTTCCAACCAGTTTATACCCAGTCCTGTCATTCTTTTTCTGAAATCTCTCAAATCCTTGTCTTCCTCTCCACTCCCACTGCTCTGTGCTCTCTTCACTCTTGCCCTGTTTCAGGGGCTACCTTTTAAAAACGAAAATCCAGATTTATCACTCTTCACTGCCTATGGAGTAAGGACAACTCAAGGTTCTTCAAAATATGACCACAGCCTACTTTTCTAGCATTCTCTCTTTCCCCTCTTTCTTTCACTTCCCTGAAGTTCCAAACTACACAAGATTTACCTACTGGTTCTCGCACCTGGTAGATGTTTTCCTGTTTCTCTGACTTTGCTTTTTCTGTTTCTACCTGGTAAACTTTTATTTATCCTTTAAAATCCAACTCAATGTTACATCCTCTGTGACTCTTTCCCGGAAGCCTCTTGGACCAGGGGTTTTTGGGAGAGTTTTATGTGTTTGGTGAGGTATGCCACAATCAGCAGAAAAGCTTGTAACACCAAATGTGTCTGAGAACTACTGTCCCTGTTGGCTTTGGGCTTCTCCTTTATTCACTCTTCTCTTTAAGTATTTCAACAAATTTAATTGAGTAGTTGTTTGTCTACACTGGTAGATTACGTACTTCTTGAGAGTCACAGTTCAATGAATGCATTGGTATCCTTTCCAACCCATGGCATTCCAGGCACACTACAAAAGGATCTTGCTGACAGAAATAGGGCAAAATGGTTCTGGTATGCTTTTTTAGTCTTCTCTCACTAATGTTAAAGTCATTACTACGAGTTTGCTGTACGACAAGGCCAGTAGGCTAAAACAGCAAAGATATCAAGAAGAGTGTTGGTAAGATTGGCTTTAGTCAAAATCCTGAAGTGAGAGAGGTTGCCTTTTGGGTTCTCTAATCACACTCTTCCTCCTCTCTTGTCCTAATTGTCTAAAACTTGTTTCCCTCCCTCCCTGTATCAGCTTCCCACCTGAATCTTCCCTTTTCTTTTTTCACACTCTCCTTTTTCGTGTGCGTGTCCCTCCATTTTTCCCCTTTGTAGGCTATTTTCATAAGGATCCTTCCAAATACTTTTTTGGTATTTATCGGGCAACCACTATGTGGCAGCCTCTGTTTCGGGCCAAGGCGGCGAGTTGAGCAGGGTCAGCAAAGGCTCTTCGGAATCAGGGTGAGGAACTTAACCCCATCCCAATTTTTACTGACACATAGAGAGGAACATGCAAAAATAAAACAAACAAAAAGCACATTCATTTGTGTTCTAGGTAGTAAGAGAGAGTTCCAAGTTCCCACCCTTCTCAAGCCAAAAGGGGGGTTTCTAAGAAGAGGTTACGGCAAGATAGAGACTTCTTTTTAAACTAGCAGATTTCTCAAATTGCAACCCATAAATTATCTAGTCCAGGCAAAGGACAGGCCTTGGAGACAGGACAAGGGGGACATGTGTTCTACCTGGACAACTGAATCAGAAGTGTCTTCCCATCCATCGAGCTCCTCTTTTTTTCCTGTCTTTTTTTTTTTTTTTTTTAAGGTAAATGAACTGTTTCTATTTCGTTAGGCGAGGCCGGGAGAAATCCAGAAGAGCTGAAACAGAGGCGAGGTCAGTACCGGCAAAGCCCCGTGGCGAGGAGAGATGAAGAGGACTCTGGGACCGTCCCCCAGAGAGGCAGAGAAGGCGCAGGCAGGCGGACAGCCACGCAGGCAGCAGAGGGCTCGGCCGCGACCGCCTGGGACGGCTCGGACTCGGCCTCCAGCGCGGGGCTAAGGCGTTGGGGTGGGACCGGGAAGGCAGGGCCCGCCCGAAGGAGGGTGATGGGCACTCGGTTCCTCCAATCGCGTCCCTCAAAGGGCGCTAGGCACGCCAATGAGCGGGCAACTGGGGCCGGCGCGGGGCCGAGGCTGGGCGGAGAGCTGGCGAGCCGCGGCTGGGGCCGGGAGTGGGGAGCGCGGCGTGGAGCTGCTGCCAGGCGCGGGGGCTGCGAGCTCAGCGCCTTCTGTTCCAGACGAGCCAACCTCAGTGCGGACTTGGGCTCCGGGTGTGGCGGCGGCAGCGGGAGAACGATGGCAGCGCCCGCCGGAGCCGGGGCAGTGATTGCAGCCCCAGACCGCAGACGCTGGCTGTGGTCGGTGCTGGCGGCGGCGCTCGGGCTCTGTGAGTGATGCCGGGGCCAGGGCGGGGGGCTCCCGGGGCCGGCACACGCCCCTCGCGGCGGTCGCGGGCCTGGCGCGCGCGGTGGGCGCCGATGTGGGGAGGGGGCGCGGCCTGCGCGCCTTGAGGCCGAGGGAACCCGTGGGGAACGCGGGCCCCAGCGACTGCCGGGGAGGCGCAGAGCCTTTCTTCTCCTTCCTGGATCCCCGGCTGTGGAGGAGGAGGGGAGCTCCCTACCTTGCTCCTTCCTGGGGGGCTGTCCCGGGGAGCGGCTGCGTTACGCCACGCAGCGTCCCCTGCCACTCCTCATGGTGACTCGCCCAGGCCCTCCCGGGATTCTGGCTCGGGAACCGCGGTTTGGCGTTCTCCACCTTGGGGAGGTGGCGGAAGGTTGCAGGTTTTTCATACGTGGGGCCTTTGTTGGTTCGTTTCTCCGCTTTAAGCCTGTATTTTGTTTTTACCTTGTTAGTTCTATTTCCAGTACTCTCAAATCCATTTTTAAACCTCCGTGATAGAAGAATCCTGAAATCCAATTTGCCTCGTCTCTGTGGTCTGCAGAGCATCAAGAAAAAATTTGTTTCTTCTGGGTTACAATGCAAAGAGCTAGGAATACCAGTAAGATGACCAGACTTAAAAGAATTTTATCCAATCCATAATAATTCCAGACATACCTACTGTAATTTTAACAAGACATAGAACATTGAAAAGCGTAATTTTCCTAACGAAAAAAAAATCTTTTTTTCATTACGAAATTTCATGGCTCAAGCTTAAAGTAAACCTCAGGCTCGATTTATGTGAATTGGTTGAGTTGTTTTATGAACATCTGAAGTGGTGTCCGCCACAGGACTTTTTTTGTGTGTTGTTGTTCTTCAAAGCAAAGTACTTATTGGTGTGTCAGAATTAGTTAAGTAATGGTTATAAAGAGAGCCAGATGCTCAGAAACCACATAGGTGTTTTCATTTCTTTTGTTTTCAAAATGTCAGTTGCATCACAGTATCTGAATACCAGAGTTTACTCAGTAGTTTCTTTCATGGAAGGGTTCTGAATGTAATCTTTGGAACCAGAGAAAATGACGAAGTTCTGTTGGATCGCCAACATTGGTTCCATTTAACCAATGATTACAAGGTCTATAAAATATAAAGTAAAATCCTCCCACCCTCCAGAGGTTGACAGATGAAGACACACTTTTTTTTTTCCAAGTTTTTTTTTTTTTTGAGACAGAGTCTCACTTTGTTGCCCTGGCTAGGGTGAGTGCCGTGGCATCAGCCTAGCTCACAGCAACCTCACATTCCTGGGCTCAAGCGATCCTACTGCCTCAGCCTCCCAAGTAGCTGGGACTACAGGCATGTGCCACCATGCCCGGCTAATTTTTTTCTATATATTTTTAGCTG
>CAUYSK010037270.1:0-38095 GCA_963575035.1 Avahi laniger | reverse complement strand
GATAGAGCTGGAACACATTCTACTAAGTGAAATATTCCAAGAATGGAAAAATAAGCACCACATCTACTCACCAGCAAATTGGTTTCACTGATCAATAGCTATGTGCACATATAAGAATAACATTTGGGGGGCAAGAACAACACACGTAACCTAAACATCTGTACCCCCATATTATGCTGAAATAAAAGAAAAAAAAAAGAATAACATTTATTGGGTGTCGGGTAAGTGGGAGAGGGAGGAAGGGATGGGTATATGCATACATAATGAGTGCGATGCGCACCATCTGGGGGATGACACATTTGAAGCTCTGACTTGGGGAGGAGAGGGGGCAGGGTCAACATACGTAACCTAAAGATCTGTACCCCCATAATGTGCTGAAATAATAAAAAAAAAAATGAACTTTCTTCAGAAGGAAATCGAAATCCTAAGAAAGCTTACTGAAATTCCAAGTAAATATCGACTACATAAACAGAAATAATGACAATTGTTTTAGCAGGTGCAAAAAGCAAAGTAGAACTAAAGTGTTAGACAATAACAAAACGAAAGATGGAATTCAGTGGGGAATTGTTTAGACTTCAACTGTTATGTGGCTTTGTGTTGTTGGAATGATAGTGATATTTCTTTCATAATTTAATAAATATAGGAGGAAAATAAAAGAGTAACTAAGAAAAGAATCCAAATATATTAAATATCATAATAGCTGTAAAAATATTATATTCCTCTTTAAACAATATAAATTTCCACATTGGTGAAATCACACAAAAAGCATTATTACATTAAAAAAAATGTTGAACAATGTTTTCAATACACATACACAGAGGGAGAGAAAAAGAGAAAGAAAAGACTAATTGGTGTGACAATATTACCATTAAACTGAATGGACCTTAAAGGACAAAGTATCATTAGGAACATGGGTTATAACATAATGAACAGATTAAATAAAAAAATGATAAAGACATAACTAATTCTGAGCCTGTGTGCTTTTAAGATGTTACCTATAAATACTAAAAAAAGAAAGAAAAAAAAAGAAATCAAAGGACCGAAAATAAAATTGGATAAATGAGAGAGTTGAATAATAAAGTTGGGCTAATGTGTATCTGTGTATATGTGTGTGTGTGTGTGTGTGTGTATGTGTGTGTGTATTTAGAGACAGGGAAAGACAGAGACAGAGACACACACACAGAGAATCCCAAACACATTTTAAAAATACATATTCTTTTCTACTATATATTGATAATTAAGAAAATTAAAAATTTATTAGTCCACTGAGAAAATTTTACAAATACCAAATATTATTCAGAAGAATTTTTTAGGCCATAATGATTTAAAAGTAAAATTTAGCTTTTTAAGAAAACTTACCCCACAAAATCTGAACTTTTAAAGCATACTTCTAATGAGTAAAAGAAAACCACAATGAATATTACAAACTACTTATGACTAAAAGACAATAACATCACTACATGTTACATGTATGTGATGTGTGTGTTAATAGTTAATATTAAAAATTTACAGGCCAAAATATTTATATTAAAATATAACAAAAGATTAAAATTAATAGTCTAAGCATTACGTTTTAAATATCAGAAAAAAATGAAATAGGAAAGTGAAAAAGAAATAACATGGAAGGCAAAATATAAAATTAAGAAAGAAAAAGATTATTGAAATCTTCGTTATTAGTTTTTAATAAAACAAGACAAATAACTGAAAAGTTTCTGCAAGAAAAAAGAGAGAAAACAAAAAATATTAGACATACAAAACGTAGCCGGTTGTGGTGGCTCATGCCTATAATTGCAGCACTTTGGGAGGTTGAGGTGGGAAGATTGCTTGAGGACAGGAATTTGAGATCAGCCTGGGCAACATACTGAGACTATGTAGGTATAAAAAAAGAAAATAAATAAAATAAAATAAAAAATTAGCTGAGTGTGGTAGCTCCTGTAGTCCTAGCTCCAAAGGATGAGTCAGGCGGATCCCTTGAGCCCAGGTGTTTGAGGCTACAGTAAGTCATGATCATGCCACTGCACTCCAGCCTGGGCAACAGAGCAAGACCTTGTTTAAAAAGAAAAAAAAGAAAAAAATATAAAAGGTGACATTGAACTATGTTATGTCAATCAATGTTAAATATAGTGTACAATTATCTAGGAAATTATAACTTTCAAAAAGCAACTTAATGAGATATTGTAATCCTGAATAGACATTTAATAATTAAATTAATCAATTCAGTAGTCAAATTCAACCTACAAAGAAGAAAACAATAATTAATAGGACATGTGATAAAAAAATTTTTCATAGCACAATTAGAATAAAAAATACTGTTAAGAAAAAGCTCCATCCCATGCTCTACCTGGAACTCATAGAACTGTGTAAACAATAGAGATGTCTGTAGTGAGAGAAAAAGAGAGATGAACAACTAGGAAAAAGATTGAGAATGGCCAGATTTACTAAAACTCATAATTCTATGATGAGGAATTAAATTTAAAGTTTAAATGAGGTGATTACAGGACCAAAGAAAGTAACTTCCAATTTACACCCTATGTAATAAATTGTGGAACTCATAATTCCAAGAGAAAGTCAGAAAATGTAAGTGAATTAAAAAACTCTGGGACAGTTTTATAATGTCGTAAAGAGACTAAAGCCTAGATTCTACAATCACCAAGTTTGGTCCTAGCAAGAAGACCATAAACAGTATCCCTTTAGGGGAATTTATAACTTGTATATCTCCCCCATAAAGATAACTTCCTTTCAGATTGTCGAGTGAACTAGTCATAGCGTAAGTAAAGATCCCAGTACAAAGTACAACCTTCTTTTTTTTAATGACAGTCATAAATATTAAGAACAGCAGTAATATATTTAAATTTTAAAATTGATGTTAGGGGATGCAAGCGCTGAACTCTAGTGTACCTCTTTTGAAGCATTTGACCATAATACAATACAAATACTAAATGCATCAAGGTATTTAATGTAGAGAGTCAATTTTGACATTTACATGTACCTATATATTTTTGAGTTTCTAGAAGAACATGTTTAGCATATTATAAATGTTTAGAGATCACCATGAAAGTAAAATAGAATTGGAAAAATAAAATTAATATATAGCCTATGTAAGAAATTCGTGAACGTTGTGCTGTGATTATTTAACTTTTTTATTTCAGAATATTATGGGGGTACAAATGCTTTGGTTATATAAATTGCTTTTGTACAGTTTGAGTCAAGGTTATAAATGTGTCCATCACCCAGATAGTGTGCATTGTACCTGTTAGGTGTGAATTTACCCTTCCCTCCTCCCCCTTCCACCTGCTTGATTTCCATTGAATTTTACTACCATATGTGCACATGAGTGTTAGTCTATTAGTTCCAATTTAGTAGTGAGTGCATGTGGCTTTTGTTTTTCCATTTTTGTGATACTTCACTCGAAAGGATGGTCTCCAGTTACATCCAGGTTGTTACAAAAGGTATTAGTTCACTATTTTTTTTATGGCTGAGTAATACTCCCATGGTACACATATATGACATTATATTAATCCACTCATATATTACTGGGCACTTGTCTTTTTTATAAAATGTTTTTTTTATTTTGGGTAAATATCCAGTAGTGAGATTGCTGGATCAAATAGTAGGTCTACTTGTAGTTCTTTAAGGTATCTCCATACTACTTTTTTCACAGAGGTTGTACTAGTTTGAAGTCCCACCAACAGTGTATAAGTGTTCCGTTCTGCATCTACATTAGCGTCTGTTGTTTGTGAACTTTTTGATAAAAGCCATTCTCACCAGGAGTAGGTGATATCTCATTGTGGCTTTGATTTTCATTTCCCTGATGGTTAGAGACATTGAACAGTTTTTCATGTTTCTTGGCCATTAGTCTATTTTCTTTTGAAAATCTTCTGTTCATGTCTTTTGCCCACTTTTTAATGGAATTTGATGTTTTCTGGATAATTCACTTGAGTTCATTGTAGATTATGGTTATTAGCCCTTTAGCATGTAAATATTTTTTCCCATTTTGTAGGTTGTCTATTCACTCTATTGATTGTTTCCTTGGCTGTGCAGAAGCTTTTTAATTAATCAGGTCCCATTTATTTATTTTTCTTGTTGCTGTGATTTCCTTTGGGATCTTCTTCATAAATTCTTTCCTTCTCCTACCTGACTTCTCTGGCTAGGATTTCCACATCATGTTGAACAGAAATGGTGACTGTGGGCAACCTTGTCTGGTTCCAGTTCTAAGTGGGAATGCTTTCAATTTTTCCCCATTCAGTATGATGTTGGCTGTGGGTTTGTCATGTATGGCTTTGATGATACTGAGGTACATACCATCTATGCCTATTTTGTTAAGAGTTCTTATCATAAAATGGTGCTGAATTTTGCCAAATGCTTTTTCTTCATCTATCAAGAGAATCATATGGTCTTTGTTTTTGCCTCTATTTATATAGTGAATTACACTTATAGATTTGCATTTGTTAAACCATCCTTGCATCTCTGGAATGGAGCCCACTTGATCATGGTAGATTTTTTTTTTTTTTTTTTTTTTTTGGTGTGCAGCTGAATTCAGTTTGCTAGGATTTTATTGAAAACTTTTGCATCTATATTCATAAGATATATTGGTCTATAGTTTTCTTTATTTTTTTAGTTCTTTCCTGGCTTTGATATCACAATGACATTGGCTTCATAGAATGAGTTGGGGAGAATTACTTCCTACTCTATATCATGAAATAATTTCTGCAGTATAAGTACCAGTTTTCTGTACGTCTGGTAAAATTTGGCTGCAAAATCATCTGGTCTGGAACTTTTTCTTGTTGGAAGATTTTTTATTGCCACTTCAATGTTGTTACTTGACATTGGTCTGTTCAGGAGTTCTATTTCTTCCTGATTGAGCTTGGGGAGTTTGTGTGTTTCCAAGAATTTGTCCATTTCTTAAACATTTTTAAGTTTATGGACACAGAGATTTTTATAATATTATTCAGAAATGATATTTTGTATTTCCGTGGAATCAGTTGTAATTTCTCCTTTTTCATTTTTGATTGAGCTCATTAGGGTCCTTTCTTTTCTGTTTCTGGTTAATCTAGCAAGAGGCTTGTCAATTTTGTTTACCTTTTCAAAGAACAAACTTTTTGTTTCATTAGTCTTCTGTATAATTCTTTTGGTACCAATTTCATTTTGTTATGCTCTGACCTTAGTTATTTTTCTTCTGCTGGGTTTGGAATTGATTTGCTCTTCTTTTTCCAATTCCTTGAGATGAGTTATTAGATTGTTGATTTCTGATCTTTCTGTCTTTTGGACGCAGGCATTTATGGCTATGCATTATCCTTTTATGACTGCTTTTGCTGAATCACACAGATTTTCATAACTTGTGTCCCCTTTGTCATTTAGTTTGAAGAATCTTTTGATTTCCATCTTAATTTCCTCCTTGACCTAGTAATCATTTATCAGGAGGTAGTGTTTCTACTGAAATTGATTTTTCATTTATTCCACTGTGGTCTGAGAAGATACATGGTATAATTTCTATTTTTTTAATTTGTTAAGATGTTTTGTGGCCTAGTATATGATCAATCTTAAAGAAAATTCTGTAAGCTGAAGAGAAGAATGCATAGCCAGTGATTTGGGGGTAAAATATTCTGTAAATGTCTGTTAGTCCTATTTGTTCTAGAGTTCCATTTAAGCCCATTATTTCTTTGCTTATTTTCTCCTTGGAAGATATGTCCCATTCTGTCAGTGAGATATTGAAGTCCCCAGCTACTACGATGCTGCTGTTTATCATTTTGTTTAGATCAAGTAGACTTTGCTTATGAATTTGGGTACACCTGTGTTAGGTGTATAAATATTGAGAATTTCTATGTCTTCTTTTTGAGTTGTTCCCTTTATCATTACGTAATGACCATCTTTGTCTTTCTTTACTTTTGCTGATTTGATGTTTGTGTTATCTGATATGAGAATGGCTACATCAGCTTTTTTTTGATTTCCATTTACATGGAATATTGTTTTTCATCTCCTCACCTTGAGTTGAAATGAGTCCTTGTGGGATAGATTTGTTTCATTGAGAGAGCAGATACTTGGATTGTATTCTTTTATCTATTCAGCCAGCCAATGTTTCTTGAGTGGAGAGTTCAAGCCATTCACATTTATTGAAAGAATTGATAAGTGGGGTGGATTTTTGTTCATCCTGTTGAGTAGAACTTTATTGTATTTTTTATCACTTGAGACTTTATGGCATATGGGCTCTGAGCTTTAGCTTTTGAGTGATTTTACATCACTGGGTGACTATTGTGCTGATCCATGTATAATGCAATTCTGAGTACTTCCTGCAGTGCAGGTCTGTTCTTGACAAATTCCCTTAGTGTTTGCTTGTCTGAAAAACTCTGTATTTCTCCCTCATATAAGAAACTTAGTTCTCAGGATACAAAATTTCAGACTGGCCATTATTCTGTTTAAGAAGATTAAGAATGGGGTCCCTGTCCCTTTCAGCTTGTAAGGTCTCAGTTGAGAAGTCTGCAGTTAGCCTGATGGGTTTTCCTTTGTACGTTACCTGTTGCTTTTACCCTATGACTCACAGGACTGCCTCTTTCATGTTTACTTTGGCCAGTCTGATGACTGTGTGTCATGGTGATTGCCTCTGCACTATGAATCTCCCAGGGGTCCTTTGAGTTTCTTGCACCTGGATATCCAGATTTCTAACAAAGCCAGAGAAATTTTTCTCAATTATTTCCTCTAATAAGTTTTCCAAACCTTATGTATTTTCTTCTTCACCCTCAGCAATGCTTATGATTCTTATGTTAGGGCTCTTTACATAATCCCATATTTCTTATAGGTTTCATTTGTTTTTTCTTATTTCTCAGTTCTTTCTCCCTGATTGACTTGTTTAATGCATAGGTGTTGTCTCTAAGCTCTGAGATTCTTTCTTCTGCCTTATCTAGACTATTCTTAAGGCTTTCCACCGTGTTTTGTATTTCCTTGAATGAATTTTTCATTTCTAAAAGTTCTGTTTGATTTTTTTTAATAATCCAATTTCCTTGGTAAATTTTTCCTTCATTTCCTACATTGCTTTTTTGGTTTCTTTGTGTTGGGTTTCTATTTTTTCTTGTATTTCATTGAGTTTCCTTTCAATCCATATTTCAAATTCTTCATCTGTCATTTCAGTCTTTTCATTTTGGTTGGTATCCATTGATGAGAAGTTATTTTCTTTTGGGGCTGTCCTTTTACTCTGATTTTTTTATGTTTCTGGAGGTCTTTCACCAATTCCTTCTCATCAGGTCTCTCGGTCAAGACCTGGGCATGCAAGGCCTGGCTTATGGGCCTGTCTCTGGATCTCCTGGTACACTCAATCCCTAAACATGCCAGGGAGAGGAGTGTTGATTCTGATTTGTTTATGGGGTGCTCTAGCAGGTTTGGTGTTCCTCTCATGTTACCAAAGGTAAACTGCTGTCTTCACCTTTTCCCAATAGTGTGTAGTGAGTTAGGTTCCCCAGTTTAATCTTGATGATGGTGGGTGGTACTTGTGAGTATGAATCAGCCACTCCACTTGCTTCAGTTGGAAGGCACTATGCTTAGCTATGAGGTTGTTCCCCCATCATTGATTAATGTTTGCATGGAAGAGCCAGTTGCTTTTGTGCCCATGGTAAGCTCTGGTCCCCTAGGTGGGGCATATGCATGCCATAGTTTGCTTCATCTCCAGTCCACCTCAGGTAAGGGGAGAAGCAAGGCAATCATGGCTGAATTTCAGGAGCCTGGAGGGCTTTGCAAAGCCTCTGCAGGGCTCAGAATTTGCTTTTATGGCCACCAAGGGGAGCTGCTAGTAGGACAGTCAGGACCAGCTCTCCAAACCAGGAGGTCTGTTCACAGGGGAGCTGGCCTAAAAGCTTACATGCTAAGACTCCAGGCTAGGATCTCCAGGCTGCCTCTATCCAGTAGTGCAGTTTTTCTGTGAGGAGGGATAGGCACTCCCCCAAATGGCCACTCCATGGATATGCCCTCACATCCTGTAAAATTGGGTCAGTAAATTGTGTAAACAGTGTGAAAATTGATCTCCCTGTCAGTAGGAAGAGCTTGCTGGAAGGAAAAAGCTGCAATGTTGTTTTGAGGTCCTGTGATCAGCTCTAGTCCCTCAGGAGAAGCACTCAAATGTCCCAGGTGGTTGATGGGGCCCTGGAACTTCCAGGTGAGTCCTTATTCTCTGCCACAGCAGAGGAGATAGGGGAGTGAGACTGGGCAGGGCTGGGCTGGGTGAGCCTGCCCTCAAGCTCCACAAATACTGGCAAGGAATCTGCTTTGGCAGGAATCAAATGTCTGCTCGCAGCTTCTGGACAAAGCCAATAGGGAGGGGCTGGAGTGACCCCACCTAACAAGAAAGTCTGCTGGTGGGGGAGGGGCCATCTGAAATTTACAATCTGGCTGTCTACTGTGGGCCTTGCTCCTCTCCTCTCTCCTCTGTTCCATGGTCTCCCCTGGCATCTGCTAGCAGGCAGGGGCTTAATCCAGACAAGCTCCCCCAAGACTGTGCTGCAGGTCAGAAGTTTCCCCACCCAGGTCCCAAGTTGTCCACAGGGTTTCCAAGCTCGATCATTGTCCCTCTACCTTGAGGTGTGCCCCACTATGATGGAGCCACTGGGCAAACAGCATTAAGGAGGGCTCAGGCAAACAGTGAGCTCATGAACCAAGCACCATTCCACTCACTGCAGGACCCCAAGGAGAAAGGCCTGAGCCCCACTCTCCATAGAAGCCTTGGTGTGGTGGCTCATTTGTCTCTCTTGGCAGTCATGGGTGGAGGAGGCGAAGGGGAAGAAAAGAGTCTGAATGGAGGAATGCTAGTGCTCTGGTTATCTCCAAGCCTCTCTCCAGGAGGCAGTCCACCCAGAATGTCCAGGTTCTGGAGTCACACAGATCACCCAGGACCCACTGGATCCCTGCGGCTCTTGCAGTCTGGGCTGGAGTTGGGAAATATCAATGTGGGAAGGAGCAAGATGAAGCCTGAGGAATTGAAGCCTCCTGGGGAGGAAAAAGGCTCCTGGTGGGTGGAGAACCAATATGGTGCCTGCTGTCCTGGCTCAGGTCCAGCAGCCCAGAAGGGCTGGGAGCTGGTGCCCTGCCCAAAAGAAGCTCTCAGCTCACTGGCGGCAGCAGCCTCTGGGCTCATGTGAGCAGAAAGTCTCTCCACCAGCTTGGGAACCCACTGTCTGTCAGAGCTGCAAGAGAGAGAGCAAGAAACAGTTCCACCTATGCTTTTCACTGGACTCCAAGCCTCTCAAGGGTTGATCTTTGCCAATATCTTGCTCCTTCTTGTTCTGCAATGCAACTTCTTCCTGTGGCATCTCCTGAAGGTTCTGACACCCTTCCTTCAGACCCACAGCCTATTTATGTTTGTCTGTTTCTTCATTTTTCTCTCTTTCATCTAAGACTTCTTCTTACTGAGAAATTCTGGCAGCAGGTGTCTCTGGTAAGCCATGTTGCTGCTCCCCTTTGGTTTTTTCCTATTTAACTTTTTAAAGCTGTCCAGGTGGCAGTCTGCTCTTGGTTCCTGGCGTGCTCTTGGCCAAAGAACGACCAGAAACGCCAAAGTGTCCAACCTTTTTGGAGACATTTATCCTATTTCTTTGGCTCCTTGCTTAGAAAAAAAATCACAAGCAGGCTGGTACGATGGAGTGAACACAAGCAAGAAGAAGTTACACAGGACTAGCTTTTTATTATAAAATGAAATAGGTCTGTCTCCAGGAGTGAAGAGACACAGACTGACTCACTGACTTACTGATTAACTCACTTTCTCTCTGGGAATTCTCCATTTTTAGTTAGACATATTTAACATTTTCTACTTTATCACACATATAAGTTAGACCTAATTTTTTTGACTTTATACTGTATTAAAAATCATTTTCCTGTTTCTAAATTTATTTTAAATAGTCTCTTTAAATATCTAAATATTCCCTTACTTATTTGTAAAGGTGTTCTTTAACTCAATTCCTTAATTAAAAATTTAATTGTAACACATAACATTCTCCATACTTTAATAAGTCAATTTTAATGTAAATATAGAAAATAATTTTATACATGGAACACACACATAGATATAAGAACTATGGAATTGATCTAGAGCTCTGATGTTAACTGCTAGATCTTTCTAACGAAAATTGATAAAACCTTCAGTCAGTCGTGGCTCTGGAGAATGTCTCTGTTCTGATTCTGGGTTAGGTTGGCATTTCTGTTATTCAGCCCTCAGTAATCTACTAACTGATTTCTACCTGCCTCACCACTCCACAATGCCAGTAAAATAAATTTGCCGAGGATTATTTTCTATGTTTTCAAATATTTAAACACAATTTTTAAAGCATTTGTGTTATAACTCTTTGTGAAAATACTGTTTGTACAGTGTTTGTAAAGCTCTATTTCAATTTCTATTTGCTACTATACACATCTGAGAAGTTCAAAAATTTCAATGTGCCTATTGCAGATGACTAGGAATGCTAAGTAAAGCCCCCCCCCTTTTTTTTTGGTACTGTTACAGTGACAGGATTCATAGTACTCCTTGCCACTTGACAAGATGAAAACTTCTTCTATTACTGGTGCCATCTGGAAAAACCTTTTTTTCTTAACTTGGACATCCTACATTAACATTTTGCGTTGTATCACCAACATTCTTCCAAGCGGCTATAATGGTTCTTGAAAATAGTCAAATTATTACTTGGGGATGTATGTTTTAACTACTTGACACTGTAAATATATAAATTAGACTTAATCTTCTTTATAGTTCACAGCACAAATATAAATATAATTTATTCCCCAGACTATGTAAATATCCCCACCATTATCCAGAAAATATTAGAATTAGTCATATATGAACAGTAATCAGTCTTCTCTCAGATATTAGGCCACTACAAGTGAATGAGAAACTTTTTCTAGATTTAGCCTGGCAGAGTCAAAATGGTTTATTTAGGGAATGTTCATCCAAAAGGATAGAAATGATAAAATAAAATAGAGGAGAAATGTGTTGTAAGCCTTTCTTGCTGGTTTCTTACCAGCAATTTGGGTTTCATGGTTTTCTTCATTTTATTGTAATATAAATAATTATTTAAAACGGTGGCATGGGCCAGACACAGTAGCTCACACCTGCAATCCCAGTGTTTTGAGAGGCCTAGGCAGGAGGATCAGTTGAGCCCAGAAGTCCAAAATCACACCCAACTGTCATGGTGTCACTGAACTCTAGCTTGGGCAACAGAGCGAGACATTGTTTCTAAAAATAACAACAACAAAAAACAAAAATGGCATATTCTTTGTCTTCTCCAGTCGCAGTAATCAGGATTGAACTGTGATGCACAGTCATCCTAAGAAGGATCATGATCTAATACCTCCTTAAACAAATATTGTCAAACTGCTATTCAGCATTTTTGATAGGGAAAATGACAGAATCTACAAGGGGATAAAAAAGAAAAGAAAGGATTGTACGTGGCAATACTATATTGTCTTGAGGACATCTCCAAACTCCAAGCTCCAAACTTGAATTTTCCACTTAGCAGAAGATGATAATTTCCTTGGAAGATGAGTTTATAATGGCAGGTGGGATTGGAGAATGGGAGCAAAAGCTCACCTTAAGCATTCCGTCTTCGAACTATTCACAGAACTTTCCATGAACAGAGTTCTAGAAAATGCAATTTTTCATCCTCTTACATTTCTGCTGTTTGATTGCTTAGAGAATATTGATCAATTTCCATACTGGTCTTCGCCTTAGCCCAGATCTGATATTTTCAGCATTAATCTTAGTGTCTGAATTCTGAGACAACTATAATTTTTATGTCTTGTAAGCATTGTACAAATGATGTTCTTTAAAATGTATTTATTTGCTCAATATACAAATTATAATTTAAAAATTTAGGGATTGGAGATATAAAGTAGTGTCAATCCTAAATGCTCTTTCAGCAGTCCTCCTTCTCTCCCTCACACAAAGCCCCATAGCAGAACTGCTTTTCCTGGATTATTTTCACCTGCTAATCCCTTCAACTGAGATTTGTCACAGCCTTGCGTATTCTGTTGTAATTTACCCTTTTGGTGTCATATATCTTCAGAATAATGGTGGTGGATTTGATGAATGATAACACAATGGGGGGCAGGTGAGTTCCTTGGTAATTTATTTGCATTATTGAATTAAATTGACGTAAATTTTAGACTGGGCCAGCAGTGAGTTTTTTCCCAGTGGGCTGGCCATCTGAAATCCCTTATGTAACATCAGGTAACAGACTTACAAATATATTTTTAGGTAACGAAATCAAACACCTTCTAAAAGACTTCTGTATAAATCCAGGTAGGCCATGATTCAGAGTCACCTATGAAGCCATTTACTGCCTTTGTGCTCTGGAGAAGTCATGAAACCTCTTTAAGTCTCAATCTTCTTGTAAAATATAGATATTAATACTACCTACTTCATATGAGGGTTTTGAATGTCAAATGAAAAATTCATATAAAGTACTTAACACAGTGTATGACAAATAGAAGGCATGTAATAAATATTACCTATTATTGTTGGTGTTATTTTTCCCAAGTAATCATTAAAATAGTTAAAATCCTATCGGTTTAGTGGCTAAATTTAACATATTCTGTATGTGAATATTATAAGAAATAAAAATAGCAAAATTTAAAAATAGGTAACTTTTGAGGTATCCTCAAACCCTGGGGGCTAATGACTCTATGATTCACACAATTATGAATTATACTGTTGAATGAGTGTCCAGTCACAAACAATTCTAAGTACAATATTACTGTATTTTTCGATTTTCCCTTTTTGTTTGTTGATGTCTAACAGCAACCTGATGGAATGCAAAAAGCAATGAAACTCTTGTGTGAATTTCCTTAGTTTTACTTGGGTATCCAAAATAATAAATGTTGGGGCAACTGCTTTATTGATGTTGAGAAAGTGAAAGTAAAATCACCATTGAAACAAATGGAGGTTGATGATCCCCCATCAGTTTAGATGACATAATTGTTAAACAGCATTTCTTTGGGGATGTGTTTGCTGTCGAGTCCTATTGACCTCAGTGAAGACGCCTTCATTATCTGGTTGCTCTGACTAGGTGTTCACGCAGGGCAACGCAGAAAGTGTTTCTGCCAGTACATAGCAGCAATCTGATGATTTTAATGTTTTTGCTCTTTCAAAACTCAGGTTTTTTTTTTTTTTTTCTAAATAACCAAAGGCAGTAAGGCCAGACAGGCTGTCTGATTATTTGGTTTACAAATCAAACTAAACTCCTAAGTCCAGTTATCATCTTTTTGACAGATTTTGAAACAGACCACCAGAGCTGTCAAAAACAAAAAGTTGTGTTTCAATTCTATAGCTTCCCCAAGGCCTGGTTACCATTTGGTATTTTTAACTTACTTATTGACTTTTCCCTCAGATGGTCTGGATTTCTGAGAATTGCCAAGCTGCTCTATTAGCAAGAAGAGCTTGTTTGTAAACAACAATGAAAATATAGTTCAACAAGAATTATGTCAATTCACTAATTTTCACTCTCATGGGAGCATATGTCATATTTGGGCATGACTGTCACTTGGCTCAGAATGATCAATTTCTGGAGAGTTCTTGGTGCAATGAGTAGAAATAAATAAAAGTAAATTGGGTTTAATTTTATTTTATGTCAAATTTAAATATTTTGTTTCAAATCATATGTATATTGCAAAATGATTTTACGGATTATATTAATAGAATGTAGTAGCTTTCTAAACAGAGGAAACTTTTAGAATACATTTTTTTTCTAAAAACTAATGAATGACAGTAGTAATTTACACACTTTGACATATTTTATTTTTAGGTCATTATTTATAGTTTCCTGTATCCCATCCAAAATGTAAATGCTATAGAATGGCCAATTACTAATGGCCCTAGAAATTTAAGTAATTTACTGATTATGTGTAATCTAGATATAAATTAAACAAAGCAAGCCAGGATTCTATATATGTGGCTAAAAGATTTTTAAAGACTGTTTTTAAAACAGAAAATCAGGTAGACTTCTAGAAGTACATCTTAGAGAATATATAGCATAATCTTCTCATTTTACAGATATGAGGAAACTGCACTAAAGACCATACTTAACTTACTCATAGTCATATCTATAACATCAAAGCCACAGCTATCCTAATCCCCAGCTCTGTATGGTTAGCCATCGGCTCATGCTACCAGCAGGAAATCATTTATTAATTCCAACTATGTCAACCCAGACTAATGGATGCAATAATGAAGTTAACTGAAAAGCGTTCTGGTAACCACTCACCAATCACAACTTTTCTAAGACTCTCTTTTACATTTTGAAATTTCTTGTGAAAAATAAAAAGACAATTTAAAACGAATTTATAATCTGAAATTTTGTTTTCTCTGAAATAGAAAAATTGCTGTAGAAAAAAGTTAGTCCTCTGATATGATTTTTGTTTAAGTGAGTTTGGTGATAGATGAGGCAGAAATGGTAAAACTGAAAGGGGGAATATTTTGTACTTTAAGAACGGTAAGTTGAATTTTGGTAGCCGTAATGTTCTTCTTTATCTGAGCCTCAAATGCACATCCAGCTGGCAACAGTTAGTTCTGTGGCATTACTATTTTTTACATATTTGTGTATGTGAGTATACATGTAAATGCATGCATAAAAATATGCAGGAAATTAGAGAGAAGAAGAAAATTGTTCATAGGAAGTTTCATATTCATTTTGTATGTAAGTCTTTTCCTTATAGCATTTCGGTGTTAATTCTTGACTTCAAAGTTCTTTTACATTTCTTTTTTAAAGATCATGAGCTCTATACTCATACTTTTCCCCTCTCTTTTAAGTATGTAGATGTCTCTCCAAAAATCCACACTGTGGCCACTGGCAATAAAATATAGTGATAGAAAAAAACCAATTATCTGAAGTGCTGTGTGGTTACCATATTAATATTCCCTGTCATTTTTATTCAGGTGCATGAATGATGTACTCTATAACTTGTCTGATAGTCAATGATAATGTGACTATTCTAATTAAAATGTGTCAGTCCAAATAAACATTATGGAAATATATAACAATTTTAAATGTAAATTGAATAAGATGATTTGTCTTTATACCATTTGCTGAGGTGTATGTTATCATTTGGATTGGGGAAAAAACCAAGCCTTTTCTCTATTGTGATGATTCGGTATGAATTAGTTACAGCAATAGCCCTTTCAAGAATTCTCCAGAACCTCTTTGACCAATTCTCAGAAAAGGAATGGAAAAGACAGAACAAAGGCAGAGTATTTGCTTGATATTTAGTCCATGTCCAGCAGACTAATTTGAAATATGCAGTCTATAGCTCAATGTTTATTGTCTGCCACAAATTAATAGCAATATGACATATAATGCCCCATATATCCTAATGCAGAAATTCAGGAGTAGGATTATTTTTAATCATTCCTTAATTGGTTTGCCATAAAATATAGCAACATCTTAAGTGTCACGCATTCTTTAAGTTTATAACAAAAGGTAAATTTTTTTTCGGTTTCCTCTTAGTTACGATCTTTTCAGTCAGATTATTAGAGGATTTTGTGGCAGTATTAAATCAGCTAATTTTGCTTACCACGTAGAACAAATATCCAAAATACTCAGTAACTCAAACTCAGATAATATACATGAATTTCAAAGAGATTTGCTAAGTAAAATATAATTGCTTCTTTACAGTTACCTGCTCTCAGTCTCGCTTCCTCTGTCTCCCTTTCTCTTCAGATCAGCAGCATGGGTTACTGTTCTACAAAGGAAACTTTTCTTCCTCATAGCCTTGACAGTGTCTGTAACTCCCTAACATTTATTTGGCCCCTTAATATTTTGAGGCAAAAGTTGCTTTAACAAATGAATACACAGAAGATTATAAAATTCTTGCTACTCCTTTGCATTAATTCCAGCAGGGTGTTCGAACATGTATCTGGGAAGTTTGCTTCCTGAATAGGTTCTAGCAGAGCCTAAAACCTGCTGAACTGCGTGGCTGCCCTGCAGCAGTTCTCATTTATTTCACTTGAATAGACAAAATGCATTTTTGAAGCTGTGCAAAATGTTAAGCCAAAAGAAGCAGAAGCTGATGTAGTTTGAAGAATGTGAAACAAAAGCAAAAGTTTGGAAATTCTCTTGAGAGTCACCCGCTGGTGAGATAGAGGCAGGAGTCTGGAAGAGAAATAACTAAGATGTTACGGGGCAGTTTTGTATCCTTGAGGAGAGAAGAGCCGGGATGAAGTTGGACTGTTTTGCACTGGGGTGTTGTGTTCCAACAGTAGCCAAGCGATGCAAGACAATTAACAGTGAATCCTCAACACTTAGGAACTGTGCTTAAGGGGATGATTGACAACCAAGGCCAGCAAACGGGAGCAGAGAAAGCAGCAAATGGCTACCAAGGACAATACTGAGCATGCCCCATCAGGAGTGAAAGTGTAAGGCCCACTAAGAGAGTTTGTACGAATCTGTATTTGTCAGGGGATTCTGGAATGTTAGTAGAGTTTCCTCTGCATGGTTTGGCCCAAGGGTGGCTGGGGATGTAGCAGCCAGCTGACATGATTGGTCATATATTGAGTGGGAACAATAGTTTTCAGTTCTTTTAGTTATCAAAATTGCTGTCTCAAATCCTTATGTTGCCTCTATGAAAGTCCCAGGAGGCCACCAGTGTAGTGGTCGACAGCCACCTTCTATCACAATGTTGAGCTCATTGGTTCTGCCTAGTCTTCATTCGACAACACAACCTGCATTTATTTCACTTCACCCTAAGCTTCATTCATTAATTCCAATTCTTCAAGGGTCAACTTTTTTTCTAAATTAGCTAAAAGGTTTATATACATCCAACCATAAATTTGGAATTAATAAAAATAAACATTTGGGCCAGGTACGGTGGCTCACGTCAACATGTACTATTCTCTACCTCCCACAAATACCTCTCTCTTCCCACCCGCTTTTATTTAATAATCACAATTACTGCTTATAGATTGACATAACTGAATTTTTTTTCATATATCGACTTTGTATTAGACCCTATCCCTTTAGGTCCTCATATCTTTTTGTGTGCTAGGATCAATTACGATACTCCAGGTATTTTTCTCTTTGTGTTTTGACAAAAATATAATTTTAACTTGACTTTTCATTCTATTCTTACCATTTATCAAATTACTTAATGCTTATAGTTTAAGGGATTTTTAATCTGATATTTTTGAGTTTCCTTTTATCACCTAAATTACATGTAAAATTTTGGATTATGTTCAATGGTGCATTGTTATAGGGTCCATCAATTTCATGAGATTTTCAGAGCTTTTAGTCAGTTGATCTTTTCTAAATATCTCACATAACACATAGGGGCAATTAACAAAATCATGAACTAACATGTCCCTTCATTATCCAACTGATCACATACTGAATCTAACAATTTTTATTACATACAATTATCCTCCCAAAAAAGCTTACAAATAATCTAACATTCAAATTACCTCCATGTTTCTTCTTATTGATATTTTTTATTATAACCAGTAAAAAGATGAAAATCATAGGTTAATATTCAATGTGGCAATATTATTATCAGTGATATTGAGTGCACAAAAAACTACTGAGGATATGAATAAAGAAGAAGATAATATACAGAAGGATACAGAAATACTCGTCTACTTGATTTTGCTGAAAACTTTTTAGCTATTTATATACCACCATATAAGCTTTTTTTGTCCACATATGAACTATTAATGGTAGCCACATTTTTAAAAAATACGACAATCTCATGGAAAATGTTATTTTTTCCATTAGAACTCAAGCTATTAAATCCATTATCCATTTTTGTTTCCTTGTCAATGCAATCTGTCTCTTTGCTTTGCCCCTATTAATGCCACATTGAAAAATTGAATCTGTTCCCTAAGTTAGTCTCTAACCTCTTTTATTATTTGAAAGAGAGTTTAGTGCTTGGAAACTTGCTTGGGGAAATAGAATTCCCTTCTTAAAATTTTCCATTGCACAAACATCAGTATTGCAAGCATGTTCACCAGTGAGCCCCTGGCCTGCTTTTGAAAAATTACTGAACAAAATGACTGAGGTCAATATAGGGCTTCTCGGAGGCTCAGCTAATTCATATGTTACAGGTGACGCTGATCCCTTCAGACTAAATGAAAAGCCACTGCTTTCTAATGCCTACTGATGTGAAGGGCAGGAGAATGGGGGTGGGGAGAGTTTGTCTGGTCTATGGGCTTCGTAGACCTAAAGAAAAACACCTTGCTAAACTCAGTGCCAGTTGCAGATATCTTAAAATATATTCCTTTTTTTGGTCCAAAATAGATTCTGTTTTTCCATATAAAATTATTGTATTTATTCCTTGACAAAATTATTGTTCTTTGTTATACACAATATAAATATTGGATGATCTAGAATAATTTGAATGCTAAGCATTGAACCGGTCCTCTGGATGAAGTAATCCAAAAAAAAAAAAGGAATGAGAGCTTTTTTTCCCAGATGCATGGGAAAATAGGGAAGACTAATTAGCAAATTTCCACCATCTCAGCCACCCTGAACTCTGATCTGTCTCCTGGTGTGCTCAATTCAGTGAGACCACTCTGTTCTGCTTTGAATTTTCCTACCTACATCGTGGTCCTAAAGGTTGCACTGTTCCTCTAGGCAAAAAGCTGGGGTGATTGCAAGACTCACATCGCTTGATTTATTTTTGAAGGGCCATAGTCCTGTACTTCCTGCTCTCTAATGCCTAAAAAGAGTGGTTTCATATATTTCGTTTTATATTTGTTTACAATGGGAAAGGAAGTCCATTCTCATTGAGTCTCTCATGACAAAAAGCAGAAATCCCCACCTTCATTTTTGGATTGGAAACTTTTAAAGTGAATTACCACTCTTCATACAGAAAAGTGCACAAATCATAAACGCACAGATTAATTTTTATTAAAGAAAGATTCTCATATATAGCACCCAGATTAAGAAACAAAACATTAACAACACTGCATAGCCCCCTAAAAGCCGCTTTACAATCACTATAACCACTATTTTGACTTCTAACACCATTGATGAATTTTGCCTGTTTTTGAACTTTATATACAGTACACACTCTTTAGTGCCTGACTTCTTTTGTTCAACATTATATTTTTTGTTAACTGTGTTGTTGCATGTGCTTCATTAATTTTAATGTTGCAGAATATTGTAGGCTATTCCATTGTATATACACACCACAATTTAGCAGTCCCTGGTTTGGAGCTATTACTAACGTGCAGCTATAAACATTCCCATATGCTCGTTTCAAGAGCACATGTACGTATTCTGTTAGGTATCTATCTAGAAATTAAATTGTCGTGTTATAAAGCATATGTTCATTTAAGACAAGTCATATTGCAAAGTATTTTTTAAATAATTTTTCTACAAGTCCATCAACGGTTTATAATAATTCCATTTGATCTACATCTTCAGAAACACAAATATTTTCAGTCTTTTTAAATTTTAGATATTTGGATCAGTGTGTACTAGGACTGTAGGGTGGTTTTAAATTCATTTACCTGATGGCTATTGAAGTTGAGCATGTTTTTCTCATGTTTATTGACCATATTCTCTTTAGTGAAGTGATTGTATAAGTCCTGCACATTTCGTATCTCCTTGTCTCCTATTTTTGGCATTGATTTGTTGGAATTCCATTAATATTTTGATATGTATCATTTATCAGATATATGTATTGTAATATAAATATCTTCTACTATATGGCTTGTTTTCTGACTATTTTATGATATTTTGATAATTTTTAAAATTTTAATTCAGCATAAGTTGCTATTTTTTTTTACCGTTTGGTTTTATATATCCTTTTTTGTTGTTGTTGTTGTTTTTTGAGACAGAGTCTCACTTTGTTGCCCTGGCTAGAGTGAGTGCCGTGGCGTCAGCCTAGCTCACAGCAACCTCAAACTCCTGGAGTCAAGCGATCCTACTGCCTCAGCCTCCCGAGTAGCTGGGACTACAGGCATGCTCCACCATGCCCGGCTAATTTTTATATCCTTTTTAAGCTTTGCTTAACCCAGTCTAACATTGATACCCCCAATTTTTTTCTAAAAAGTTTTGTTGCCATACCTTTTTACCTCAAGAAATAAAGTTCTTGATTCATTTTATCAGTATGGATATCCAATTGATTTAGCACAATTTATTGAAAAGATCTTCTTTATTCCAGTGTGCTGAAGTGTCACCTTGTATATGTGTGAGTCTGTTTCTGGACTCACTATTCTGTTTCCATGTTTACTTTTTCTATCTTTGCACCATTTCTGCACTCCTAATTTTTTAACCTTCACAACAGGTTGGTTATATGGCAGTATGCATTCTTCGTCTTTATTTTCATCTGTAAGAATTCACTGGCTGTTTTTGGTACTGATATGGTTAGCATATTTGTTCCCAGGAAATCTCATGTTGAAATTTGATCCCCAGTGTTGGAGTTGGGGCCAAGTGAGAGGCAGACCCGTCATTAAAGGCTTGGTGCCATCCTCACAGTGATGAGTGAGTCCACTCTCCATTAGTTTCCATGAGAACTGACTGTTAGAAAGAACCTAGCACCTCCCTCCCCTTTCTCTCTTCCATCCTCTCTCATCATGTGATGCCCAGTCCCCTCTGCCTTCTGCTACCAGTGAAAGTTTCCTGAAGCCCTCACCAGAAGCAGATGCTGGCACCATGCTTCTTGGACAACTTGCAGAACTGTGTGCCAAATAAACATCTTTTCTTTATAAATTACCCAGCCTCAAGTATTCCTTTAAAGCAATGCAAATTGACTAAGGCCAGCATTTTATATTTTTATTTGATTTTTAGAATTAGCTTGTCAACTTCTACCAAAAAATGCTGGAATTTTGCTTTTGGATTGTATTGAATTGCATTATATATTATATATTACCCTGGGAAGAATTGATATCTTTACAATATTGAACACTTCTAATTTATGAACACGGGTATCTTAATCTTCATTCCAATGCCTATGGATTCTATAGTGTTGTCCCTTTGATCAGTCATAGAGTTTATTTTTTTAATTGAGGTAAAATATACATATATACTTTACCATCTTTATCATTTTTAAGTGTACCATTTTCAGTGGTAATAAATACATTTATATTCTTTATCTTTTTCCCTTCATTTCCCCTTCTTCCTCCCCTTCCCAGACTCTGGAAACCACCATCCTACTCTCTGTCTTCATGAGATCCACTATTTTAGCTCCCACATATGCGTGAGAACATGTCATATTTGTCTTTCTGTGCTTGGCTTATTTCACTTAATGGCTTCCAGTTCTATCCATGTTGCTACAAATGACAAGGTTTCATTCTTTTGTATGGCTGAATAATATTGTATTGGGTATATATACCATGTTATCTATTCATCCATTGATGGGCACTTAGGTTGATTCTGTGTTTTGGCTGTTATGAATAGTGCTGTAATAAACATGGACATACAGATATCTCTTTTATACATTAAATTCCTTTACTTTCAATGTGTACCCAATAGTGAAATTTCTTGATCATACGGTAGTTCTATTCTTAGTTTTTTGAGGAGCCTCCATACCGTTCTCCATAGTGGTTGCACTAATTTACATTTCCACCCACAATGCACAAGTGTTCCCCTTTCTCCACACCCTCATTGGTGTCAGTTTTTGCCTGCCTTTTTCATGTAAGCCACTTTGTCTGGGGTGAGATGACATCTCATCATGGTTTAGATTAGCATTTCGCTGATGATTAGTGATGTTGAACATTTTTTCACATACCTGTTGGCCAGTTGTATGTCTTCTTTTGAGAAATGTTTGTTCAGATCTTTTGCCCATTTGTGTTGGATTATTTGATTTTGTGCTAATTGGTTATTTTTAAGCTCCTTATATATTTTGTTTTTTAATCCCTTCTTCAATGGATTGTTTGCAAATATTTTCTCCCATTCTATGAGTTCTCTCTTCACTTTGTTGACTGTCTCCTTTGCTGTGCAGAAGCTTTTTACTTTGATATAATCCCATTTGTCTATTTTTGCTTTGGTTGCCTTTGTTTTAGAGGTCTTACACAAAAAAATCTTTGCCAGACCAATGTTCTAGAGAGCTCCCCCAATGTTTTCTTGTAGTAGTTTAATAGTTTTAAGTGTTGTATTTAAGTATTTAATACATTTTGATTTTATTTTTGTGTATGGTGAGAGACAGAGGGTCTAGTTTCATTCTTCTGCATATAGTTATTCAGTTTTCCCACCACCAGGTTATGAAAAAACTCTCCTTTTGTCATTGTATTTTCTAGGTGTCTTTATCAAAGATGAGTTCATTATAAATGAATGTGGATTCACATCTGGATTCTCTATTTTATTCCATTGGTCTGTCTGTTTTTATGCCAGTTCCATGCTGTTTTGGTTACTGTAGCTTTGTAGTAGATTTTGAAGTCAGATAGTATCATGTCTCCAGCTTTGTTCTTTTTGCTTAGGATTGTTTGTGCTATTTGGAGTCTTTTGTGGTTCCATAAAAAATTTTGGTTTATTTTTTCTATTTCTGTGAAGAATGTCATTGGCATTTTGATAGGGATTATATCGAATCTGTAAATTTTGGGGGTAGTATTGTCATTTTAATAATATTAATTCTTCCAATCCATGAGAATACAATATCTTTCCATTATTTTGTATCCTTTTCTATTTCTTTCATCAGAGTTTTATAGTTTTACTTGTATGGATATTTCACTTATTAGGTCAGATTGATTCCCAGGTATTTTATATTTTGGTAGCTATTGTAAATGGGATTGCTTTCTTGATTTCCACAGAGTTCACTTTGGACATATATAAATGCTACTGATTTTTGTATGTTGATATTGTATCCTGAATTTTACTGAATTTTTAAATCAGTTCTAACAGTTTTTGTGTGGAGTCTTTGGCTAATTTGACTTCTTCCTTTCCAATTTTAATGCCCTTCATTTCCTTCTCTTGCCTAATTGCTATGGCTAGGACTTCCAGTGTTATATTGAATAATAGTAATGAAAATGGGTGTCTTTGTCCTGTTCCAGTCCTTAGAGCAAAAGTTTCAATTTGTTACACTTCAATCATAAGAGAAAAATCTTCGGATCTCTTTATAATATTATAATTCTCCAGAGTGAGTTTGTCCATGTATACCATTCATATAGAGGATAAACTGATCATCTTCCAGCACCTTCAACTGAAATATTTGTTTATTCATCACAGCTCTTCTCTCACAGAGGTTTATCTCTTTGGTACTACACTGCCAAAAACTCCATTCTCACTTTCAGAAGCTTTCAAGTTAGCCTTTAGCCATGTGCCATGTGTAACTTCAATATTCATCAAATATCTTGAAAGACATATGGCTTTGTGTTGGTGATTTTTAGAACTATAATTATGCTATTCTAATATGGCAAGACTATCAAAAACTCTACAAATATCTCTTCCCCCATTAGTGCACTTTGCCTGGTCCAATACTGAATTTCTAATTCTTTTCCAGTGTCTAGAGTTGGTAGTTTTTCCAGAGAAAAGAAGCTGTAGATGATCAGCTTTTCTCTCAAAATATCCTTTCTCCAGTGTCATAACACTTAATATTTACTTTGTTTCAGCAGTTTTCCTATGCTTTTAAAAACATGACTTTTAAAAATATGCCTGCATTTTCTAATTTTCATGGTAGAAATAACACTGCCACAAATGACTACATCATATTATATTATTTCTATGAAGAAGGAACCTCACATTTTTTTCTGACATTGACTGTGTTTGGGATGAGTTTTAGGTATCATATCATTTAACAGAAAGCCCTTTTATAAGAAGTTATTAAATTCTCAGTTAACATTCTAAGTTTTTTGGTAAGGAGACACATACGTTAATGTTCTTGAAAATTGGCCATAGAATCTGTGTCCCATACAGAAGAACCAAGTTGGTCTATGTCTGGTATAGGGAATTAGATCAATTATAGTAGAATTTTAGGGTTTCCATTTGTCATTAGAAGGATTATAGGATTGATGTCAGAAACACTGAGCAAATAGAAGACTCCTGACTCTTCCTCCTTCCTTAGACACACTGTATAAATACTTACATATGGATAAATTTTATCCAAGAGAAAGCCAGGATCCATTTGAAAGATTCCTATACACCAGATGACTGAGAAAATATCCACATCAAAATGGGTAGGAAAATCAAAGATACTCTTATAAACTAGTCCCACCCTGAGCACAGTGTCTTATAATTTGCCCAACTCTCAGCTTCTTCCTGATAGGTGAGGGGCTTATACCACACCTGTAGTGCCTGACTTTTACAGTCCCTGCCAGAGGGCTTGGCTCTTAAATTACTTTGCCTGAGTAACAGCAAGTACAGGACATCAGAGGATTTCTAACAAGCAAAAAGAACAAAAGGATTCTAGATTAAGGACAAGAAAATATTAGTGAATTTGAAGATAGGTCATTAGAAATCATTCAATACAAGAAGCAAAAAGAATAATGAATTAAAAAGACTGAAAATAACCTAAGGGACTTACGGGACACCATCAATTGAAATAATATATGCATTATTGGTGTACCAGAAGCAGAAAAGGGAACAAAAGTCACAGAATACATATTCAAAAAAATAATGGCAGAAACTTTCAAAATGCAGTGAAGAAAATAGAAATCCAGATCCAGGAATTTCAACAGACATCTAATAGAATTAATACAAAGAGAACCAAACCAAGACACATTGTAATTAAATTGTCAAAAGACAGAATATTGAAAGCTACAAAGGAAAAGTAATTTGTTACATACAAGGGGACTTCTGTAAGACTATGAGCAAATTTTTCAATGGAAACCCTGCAGGCTAATAGAGAATGGAATGGTATATTTCAAAAAGTTGAAAGAAAAAAACTTCCAAGTAAGAATACTATACCCAGAAATCCTGCCCTCAAAAATGAGGGGGAGATAAAAACTTTCTAAGACAAAAGCTGAGAGAATGTATCACTGCTGGACATGTCTTTCAAGAAATGCTAAAAGGGTCCTTCAAGCTAAAAAGTATTACTAAGTAGTAACATAAAAATATAAGAAAATATAAAATTCACAGGTAAGAGTAAGTATATAATCAAACTCAAAACTTTTTTATGCTGTAATGGTGGTGTGGAAATCAATTATATTGTTAGCTTGAAAGTTAAAAGTCAAAACTATTAAAAACAACTATAACTATTATAATTTGTTAAGATATACAAACTATAAATGATACAAAAGTTTCACTTCACCTCTAATGGTAAACATACATGGAAAGAGAAGACATAGAAAAATACTTTTCATGCAAATAAAACCCAAAAGTTAGCAAGGATAGCTATATTTGTATCAGACAAAATAAACTTTAAGTCAGAAATTGTAAAAAGAGACAAAGATGGTCATTATAGAATGATAAGGGAGTTAATTAATTCATCAAGAAGATAAAACAATTGTAAATATATATATATATGTACTCAATATTAGAACACCTAAGGAAAATATTAATAGATCTTTGGGAGGATTTGGACCACCATACAGCAATAGTAGTAGATTTCAATACTCTACTTTCAATGTTAGATAAATCATCCAGACATAAAATTAATAAAAGAAATATATTGAGCTTGAGCTACACCTTAGACAAAATGGATCTCATAGATATTCACAGAATATTCCATCCAACAGCAGGATGCATATTTTTTTCAATATACTCCAGAATAGATATGTTAAACTAAAAAACAAGCTTTAAAAAATTTAAGAAGATTGAAATAATGTTGAATATTTTTTTCTGATCACAATGGCATGAAACTAGAAATCAATAGCAGGAGAAATCTTGAAAAATCACAAATATGTTAAAAAAAAATTAAGCAACATGCTCCTAAACAACAAATGGATCAAAGAAGAAATTAAAAGGGAAATTTAAAAATATCTTGAGACAAAGGAAAATGGAAACACAACATACCAAAACTTACAGAATGCAATAAAAAACAGTCCTGAGAAGGAAATTTATAGCAATGAATATCTATATTAAAAAAGAAAAAAGATCTCAAATAAACAACCTAATGTTACCCCTCAAGGAACTAGAAAAATAAAAAAAAAGTAAATCCAAATAAATGTACTACAAAGAAGAAAATAACAAAAATCAAAGCAGAGATAAACAAAATAGAGCCTAGAAAAACAATAGAAAAGATCGATAAATAAAAGTTGTTTTTTAAAAGATAAAAAAATTGACAAACCTTTAGCTAGGCTAACAAAGAGAAAAGAGAAAAAACTCAAATAAATAAAATCAGAGATGAAAGAGAAGACATTACAACTGAAATACTGAAATACAAAGGTTCACTAGAGACTACTATGAACAACTATACAATAAAAAATTGTATAGACTAGAAAAAAGTGAATAAATTTCTAGAAACATTAAACCTGCCAACACTGAGTCAGAAAGAAACAGAAAATCTGAACAGATCAATAACAAGTAATGAGGTCAAATAGATAATAAAAAGTCTCCCATCAAAGAACTTGAGACCTAAAGATTTCATTGCTGAATTATATCAAACATTTAAAGAAGAACTAATAGCAATTTTGCTCAAACTCTTTTGAAAAATTCAAGAGGAGAGAATATTTCCAAACGCATTTTATAATACAAGGCCAATATTATCCTTATGGCAAAGCCAGACAAGGACACTACAAGAAAACAAAACTACAGGTCAATATGAACACAGATACATAAATTATCAACAAAATAATAGTAAATCAAATTTAAAAGCACATTAAAAAGATTTTCCACTGTGACCAAGTAAGATTTTTCTCAAGGACGCAAGGATAATTTAACATACATAAACCAATATATGTGTTATACAACATTAACTAAATGAAATACAAAAACTACATGATCATCTCAATAGATACAAATATTTGACAAAATTCAACATCCATTCCTGTAAAAAAAAAACTCTCAAAAAATAGTTATAGAAGGAATGCACTTCAACAAAATAAAGGCCATATATCACAAGCCCATAGCTAACATCGTAATGGTGAAAAGTTTGAAGCTTTTCCTCTAAGATCAGCAATAAGACAAAAATGCCAACTCTTGCCACTGCTATCCAACAGAGTACTGGAAGTCCTAGTCAGAGCAATTAGACAAGGAAATGAAATAAAATGTTTCCATATGAAAAAGAAAAAAGTATAATATCTCTATTTGCTTCTGACATAATCTAATATATAGAAAATCCTGAAGAATTAACATGTTAAATTAGCAGTATTTCTATATGCTAACAATGAAATATCTGAAAAATAAATTAAGAAAATAGTCTCCTTTACAATAGCATCAAAAAGTAAAATAAAATACTTAGGGGTAAATTTAACCAAGGAGAAAGATCTGTATACTGAAAGCTATAAAACATTGATGAAAGAAATTGAAGAAGACACAAATAAATGGAAAGATGTCCTATGTTCATGGATTAAAAGAATTAATATTGTCAAACTGTCTATACTACACAAAGTGATCTATAGATCCAATGCAATTCCTATCAAAATTCCAATGTCATTTTTAAAGAAATTTTTAAAAATCTTAAAATTCTTATGCAACCAGAAAAGGTCCTAAGTACCACAAGCAATCTTGAGCAAAAAGACCAAAGCTATAGGCATCACATTTCCTGATTTCAAAATGTATTATAAAACTATTATAATGAAAGTAGCATTGTCCTGGCATAAAAACAGATACATCAACCAACAAAACAAGATAAAAAGCCTAGAAATAACCCCAAGCATTTATGGTCAATTAACTTTTGACAAAGGTGTCAAGAACACATAATGGGGAAAAATAGTCTCTTTTATAAATAGTATTCAGAAAACTGGATATTCACATGCAGAAAAAAAAAATTGGACCCTTACCTCATACTGTATCCAAAAATCAACTCAAAATGGGTACAAGACTTAAATGTAAGTCCTGAAACTATAAAGCTGTTAGAAGAAAACAGGGAGAAAACTCCATGACATTGGTCTGGGCATGATTATTTTTGATAGGACTCCAAAATCACAGGCAACAAAAGCAAACATGGACAATTGGGATTGCATCAAACTAAAAATCTTCTACACAGCAAAAGACATAGTTAAGAGAGTGAAGACACAACCCATAGATTGCAAGAAAATATTTGCAATCATACATCTGATAGGGAACTAATATTCAAAATGTATAAGAAACTCAAACAACTTAACAGCAGAGATCAAATAACCCATTTTAAGAAAAGGGCGAAGAATCTCAAAAGACATTTCTCAAAAGAAGAGATGCAAACGTAAAATAGGTATGTAAAAAATGCTCAACATCACTAATCCTCAAGAAAATGCAAATCAAAATCACAAAGAGATATCATCTTACCCCAGTTAGAATGGTTACCATCAAAAAGATGAAAAATAACAAATAACAAATGCTGGCAAGGATATAGAGAAAGGGGAACTCTTTTATACCGTTGATTGAAATGCAAGTTAGTACAGTCACTATGGAAATGTATGGAGGTTCCCCAAAAGTACAAATAGAACTACCATGCGATCCATCATTTCCACTACTGGAATTGAAATCAGTATGTCAAACAGATATCTGTACTCACACGTTCATTTCTGCATTATTTATAATAGCCAAGATATGGAAGCAACCTAAGCATCCATGAACAAATGAATCGGTAAAAAAAAAAAAAGTGTAATAAATATTCACGATGAAATACTATACAGCCTTAAAAATGAAGAAAATTCTGTCATTCACAACATGAATGAAAGTGGACGAAATCTAGCTAAGTGAAATAAGACAGTCATATAATGCCATAGAAATACTATATGATCTTATGTATATGTGGAATCTAAAAGAATTTATCTTATAGAAACAGACAGTAGAAAGGTAGTTACCAGTGGCAGGGGATAGGGAAAGGACTGAGAGAAGCAAAGATGTTGATCAAGATGTACAAAATCTTAGTTAGACTGAAGAAATAAGATTTAGTGATCTATTGCACTTCATGGTGATCACAGTTAGTAATAATAGATTGTATATTTCAAAATTGCTTAAAGAATATATTTTTATTGTTCCCACCACAAAAATATAAGTTGGTGAGATGATGTATATGTGAATTAGCTTGGTTGAATCTTTCTATAATGTATGCATAAATCAAAACATGACATTGCATTCCATAAGTATAAATATTTATTATTTGTCAATTAAAATAAATTTTCAAAAAAAGAAGGATCTTGGAAGCATGACCATAGTATCAGGAAAACCTTAAGATATGAGTAGCAAACAATTAAAGGTATTTTAATATCTTAAGAGAGCCAAAAACTGCAAAATCCTGAGGAAGTGGCAAAAAAAAAGAGAAAGAATAACTGCATGCTTACTGTGCTATTTTAAACACTTTAAACTTATTAACTAGACGATTTCTTTACTAGAATCTGAGGGATGTGTGCAACAAACCACTTCACTTAAAGAGCATAGTCTTTGGATTTCTGTTTATACAGCAACCATAAAATACAGTTTAGCTTTTTTTGCGTTATCATGCACACACCTCCAGCTCTTAAAACTCAAACGAGAATGCTTGTCAGTATGCAACTTTATAGCTGCAAACTCTGTTCGCTGAGTTCCCAGAATGACCGGGGGTTGCCACTGAAATGCTATGGCAGGGGTGGGGGTTAGTTTTGCCAGAGAGTTGCCTCTAGGGAGACTAGGCTCCTCCCAAAAGAGACAAGCAGCTTGGTGAGAGCACTGCTAGCCCTACCCTCCCTCAAAGGGAAAGGAATGAGCCCCACACCCCAAGGAAACCTGATTGCGGCAGGTACTCTGTCAGAGATGGGGCCACTGCTCCCAAATACCCTGGCTTAATTGTTCCCTGTGTAGCCCTCACCAGCTCCAAGCAGAAACAGCCATGGCTGCCTTGCCAGTAGTGGGCAAAGGAGGAGTGGAGGAGGAGAAGTTCCCAAATAAGGGGAAGCTAGCCTTCTGGTCTCCTTTGTCCTGACGGGCCTTCTGGCATGCTGCCAGTCTCCTCTCAGCTGGAAGTGGCCTGCCCTGAATTCCCAAGCTTCAAGGGACCTACAGTTCCCCCGGGGACCCACCAGTCCCCCAAGACTGCTGTGGTCCGAGTAGATGCCGGAGAGCATTGGGTTTGGGTCTAGTGACGTAGAGACGTTAGTGCTGAGATTCCCTGGTCCTGACATCTACAAAAAAAAAAGCTGCCTGTCCATGAGGGAGGGAAATGAGCCACATCCTCTGTGCAAAACATGGGCATGGCAAGCAGAGTACTAGAACTGGCCTAGAAGCCCAGCAAGCCTAGAACTGGCCATTCTGTGGCACATCCACTCTAATAGCTCATACTTGGGAGGAGAGGCAGCTATGTCTGCAGCATTGGGTGGTTGGAACAAGGGAATCTCCATGTTCCTTTCCAGGCTCCTGTGCTGCTGCTTCTCTGGAATTCAGACACTCTCCTACCCTATGGACTCCACTGTGTACCATGTCTCCACTGGAAAGAGTACAGACAACATCCGGTCATGAGACAGAGGAGCTCTCAGGTGCAGGAGAGTGTACTTTCCACTTTCCTTTGTCCTAAAATGCATTCATGGAACTTCCCAGACCCTTTAGGGGCAGCCTGCCCTATGGGTCAGACTCTGGAAATACTGCTACTCTTCTGTGTTTCCCTGTTCCTTTGTGGTTGTCACAGTCCAAGTGCATGTGGGGAATGTTCACGTGGGATCAAGTGACAAGGCGACTGAGGGACTCTCACTTCCCAAAGCAGGATAGAGATATCCAGTGGGTGCACAGGCAATATGGCACCCACTACCTCAGCTTGTGTCTATGGTGGGGGAAGTGACCCTGCCCAGGCCCACAGCCAGGTGCTCTACTCTCAAGAAGCTCTCAGTTCATCCAAGGCAGAAACAACTGCATTCCTGAGGGTAAAAAGGCTCTGAAGGATTGGGAGCTGGCAGACTACCACAAGTGTGAGGGGAGGAAAAGTAAACTCTCCCACCTACCCTTTCTGTTGAATTCCAAATCTCTCAGTGGTCAGTAGTTCTCTGCCAATATCTGGCTCCTTCTTGTTCTGCTCCACGACTTCTTCCTGTGGGATCTCCTGTAAGGGTAAGTTCTGGCATCTTTCCCTCAGTATTTCACCTATGCTATGTTTTTTCACCTGAAACTTTTTTCTTCTTTTTGGGACAATCTGGTGACTGATCTCTAGTCAGCCATCTTGCCCAGTACCCCCTATTTCTCATCCATTTTTTTCTGTATGAAGAATATTTTTTAACATTTTTTTTAATAAGAAAGGCTTGTTGGTAATGAAATGAATTCCTTCAGTTTTTGTTTGTCTGAAGATACCTCTATTTCTCCTTCACTTTTGAAGAATAATTTCACTGAATATAGAATTCTGGGTTGGTGGGGCTTGTGTGGTCTTTGATGAGAATTCTACTGTAATTCTTATCCATCTTCACACCTTTCTTATCTTTCACAGAGGTAAGATTTTTATTCTACTTTGGGCTTTCTAAAAGATTTTCTCTTCATCTTTGGTTTTCTGCAGTTTGAATATGCTATGCCAAGCTATGATTTTGGGGGATATTTATCTGGCTTGGGGTTCTCTGAGCTTTCTGAATCTGTGATTTGATTTTGCAAAGTTCTAAACCATTATTACTTCAAGCATTTTTTTCTGATCCATTCTTTCATTCTGTCATTCTGATTATGAATATGTTTTGTATTTTGATATTTTCCCTTGGTTCTTAGACATTTTTTTCTTTTTCTTATCTTTCATTCCTCTTTCTTTTTGCATTTCAGTTTGGAAAGTTTCTATTGACCTATCTTAAAGTTCATTGATTTCTTTCCCTGTCTGTGTTGAGGCTACTGATGGGCTGTCAAAGACATTCTTCATTTTTGTTACTTTGTTTCTTATTTCTAGCCTTTATTTGATTCTTCATTAGAGTTTCTATCTCTCTGCTGGCATTATCCATCTGCTCGTGCATGTTTTTTACTTTTTTCATTACAGCCTTTAATGTAATAATCAGTTTTTTTAAATTCCCAATCTCAGAATTACATTATGTGTGTCATATGTGAGTCTGATTCTGATTCTGATAATTGCTTTTTCCAGATGTTTTCTTCTTTGTTGTTGCCTTTTGGTATTCCTTGTAATTTTTTATTGAAAGCTGGGCACATTGCATTTGATAATAGGAACTGAGGCAAATAAATATTTAGTGTGGAGACTTACATTAATTTTACTAAAGTTGGGCTGTGTCTAATGTTTGTTTTAGCTAAGACTGCCAGAGTCACAAGTTATTCTAGAGTTCATATTTTGTCTTCTCTCTTGACTTTCATGCTTCAATAGATACTGCTACTCAGAGAGACTCTACCTCTTCCAGCTCTTTCAGCAATATCCACAGTTACTGTCCTGGCACTGCCTTGGTGTGGTGGTAGAATGTGGATGAGGGTGACCATTCTATAATCTTCTGATTAAGTCTCATTCTTTAAGTAGGCTTGTGTCTCAGGCCTGAGGGCCTCACAAGTTTCCTTCCTGTAGTGTTATAGTTTTTTCCTCTGCCCCTTACTTCCTTCTCTGGCTGCAGCATTCCCAATATTTTGTTTTTTGTTTTTGAAGATCTGTCCCCTGTTGAATATATTTCTTCCTTTGTATGTAAGGCATGAAGATTTTAGAAGGCTGGAGTGGGAAAGAACTCCCTTTTCTGAGATAGACTAAGATTTCAGAATTATGCCCTAGCAATGTTCTTTTCCAGAAGGTAGGCCTTTGTTATGGAGAAGGTTATGGGCATGTTTCCCAAAGTTTACTCTTCCCCTCCCCCTGCAAGAACTATAAGGATATCATTCTTGGATCCTTGCCACAAGAACCTGGTAGGGTTCTGGAGGGAAAGCTCATCAAAGTATAGGGGACTTTTGCAAAACCATTGTCTCCAGAAATATTTCTCTCTCATGCTAATCTATGTTCAGCCTCCAGCAATGCATCAAAATTACCATTCTAGTATTTCTGCCAGTTTATGGCTCCAGCAGTTTCTGCTCCATGTAAGTCAATCTGAGTTGCTATATCTCTCCGGATGAGCCTGTCTCTCCTGGTTTCAACATGTCAGTTTTCCGTGTGACTTCCATTTTCTGATAAATCCAAGAAAATTTGTAGTATTTCAGTTTGTAAAGATTTTTCTTGTCAGAATGGGAATGATGACTTCTAAGCTCTTTTTGCATATCAGAGCTGAAACTGGAAGTCCTCCTGTTTATGTTTTTAATTTTGCTATAAGATAGTATTTTGGATGAAATTAACATGAATGGGGTTTCATTTTAAACAAGTCTGGATTCAAAGCCTGGCTCTTCACTTAATTGGTGAGTGACATTAGAAAGATTGTCTTACTGAAGAGTTTAAATTTTTGGCAACAAATAGTGCACTAGGTATTTCAAAACAAATCTTGCACTGAGAAAAACTAAAAAAAGAGAGAAAAAATATTTCTTTGAAGGCATTAGGGTAGTGAGGAATTATTTGACCATAAACTAGGAGAAAAAGGAAGTCCAGAGAGCCTACTTTTCCCCTCAGGGTAATTACTACTTCCAAAAGTGGTGGCTGAGAAGCTAAGAAGAGTTTCTGTTAGAGTCTCAGACTATGGAGGCCAAAAATTGAGTTCAGGGCCCTGTAAGCAATAACGGCACAGAGAAATACACCAGGATTACAGTTGAGACCTTAAAGTCTTCAATCTAGGAGGAAGAGTAAAGTAGATATAGACTAGTCCACTTTTCAATTGGTTTTATTCTATGATTGGATTAAGGTTATTGAGGAATGGTAGGGTCTTGAACCTAACTCCTAATAAAAGCAAAAGTAAATTCTCTCTGGAGGAGGATAACATCATTCAGTGCCTCAAATTAACTCTATAATTTTTTGTATATAACAGCTAGTACCCAATCAAAAATAATCAAGCATATAAAAACACAATATCTAACTGCAAAGAGAAAAAACAATATAGTAGGAATGAATCACAGGTGACCAAGGTATTAAAGTTGTATAACATAGAACTCACAGTACTTGGCTTAAAATGTTCAAGGAAATAAAGCACAAAATGTCACATTTCAGTAAAAAAGTCAAAATTATTTTTAAAAGACCCAAATGGACATTCTTTATTTGAAAAACAAGGTAAATTAAATTATGAGTTTAAGAGATGAATTTAACTTACTTCAGATTAGTCACATCTGAAGGGAGAAGTAGGGAATTGGATGACAGAGCTGAAGGAATATCCTGAATGAATCATGTAGAACAAAAGGGTGGAAGATAACATTTAAATACATTATATATAGAATGTTTTACATTATATTATATATATATATATATACACATACAGTAAAAAGTCCTATACAGTTCTATGTAATTGGAACTCAACAGTATAAAAAAGAGAAAATGGAATTAGAAGCAATAATTTATGACATCATGGCAAACATGATGGCAGAGGATTACACAAATGTGAGAATTCTCAAAAAAAAAAAAAAAGCCAAAAAGCTAAAAAATTCAAGGAGCACTAACCACCCCCAAGAGAATAAATAAAGTTATTAGAGTAAAACTGGTGGGAAAAAAAGAAATACAAAAAGATACTTTTGAACTCAGCTGAGAAATCTGTCTTATTACCTTCAAATCAGCAATAATGACAACTGACTTTTCAATGAAAACATCTTCAAAATATGGAAAAAAAATACCTGCCAACCTAAAATCTTACTTTTTAAAAAACCTCAAAATCCAGGTAAAATAAAGATATTTCTAGGAAGCCAAATCCTGGAGACTATCACCAGCACACCAACATTAGGAAAATACTAAGATGATCACTTAGAAGAAAAAAAGTATATCATATAAAAGCTCAGAGATACAGTATGGATTAAGGAGTAATTAAAATGGCTTATATATGCAAAAATAAACTAAACATGTAATGTATTAAAATGTCTCGTGGGGTTCAACGTGTATGTGAGTCAAAATACAAAACAACAATAACAAATAAGAATCAAGTAAGTGAAGCTAAAGTGTTCTAAGTTCTTTGTATCATATGTGGCGTGTTAAAAGTATAAATTTATAGTTTCTTTTAATAAAGCAAGGTAGCCATGAAAATAATAAAAAGAGGGTATATCAGTAAGCTCATAGAGGCAAAACTTAAATTATATTTAATGAAATCAAAAGAAAGCAAATTTTAGAGGAAAAGAAATATAAAACAGGTGGGTCAAATAGAAAGCAGAGAGTAAAAAGGTGAATTATGTATCAATACACCAGCAATTACATTAGTATGTGGATAAAATATCCCAAATAAAAGCTGTGTTTGTTCAACTGCATAAAAGAGCAAAATCAAACTATATCCTTCTCATGATGCACAGCATCAAAAGTAAAAATCTTAGAACCATTAGATTCAAACAAAATAGATGTCAAAGCAACAAACATTAAGAGAAGTAAAAAGGAATATTCTCTAATGACTTAAAGTTTGCTAACCCAGGAAAGATATAAAAATTATTAGTGTATATGTACCTAATAAATCTGTGTAACAGTAAAAAATATCAGAACTGAAAGATCTGTGGGAAAGCACATTGAAATTTTGAATAATGCTATCCACGTGGTATTATTTTTACAATAATTTGCTTCAGTGAATGATTTTCTTTTTACAAAATGGGTTGTATATAGAAAGTTTCATTTTTCATAAACTTACAGTTTTAACTTTTTGAATTCATATTACAATATAAAATGACATATATTTATCTGTTTGTTTTCACATTGATAGGCTTCTTCTATCTATTCTTGCTGGAAGGATGCAAAATTAAATGATTGTTGAAGTAATTGTTAGGAAGCCAATAATAAGGCAGGTACATTACCATAGGGATGGGGAATCTCACAAAGTTGTAATACAGCCATGATTTATTTTTGACACACAAAAATAGAAAAAGTTTCAGCACACTGTGATTTTGAAAGTATGATTACTATGCAGCTGATTTATTTTGTACTCTGCTTTCACTCTTATTCTCCCTTACATAACTCAAAAAAACAGAATTATGCAAAACACTGGCACGAAGCTTAAAGATTAACTATGTTGCAGGATTTTATTAGTAGGATCTAACTGCTTCACCAGGTTTATGGATGAAAATGTTAGAAAGTTGAATTTGATAAATCTAGGTCTCTATTTAGAGATCATTTCTACTCCATAAACTCCTTTACTCCGCACTATCTAGAACTTGGCTTCAATTCTCTTTTTCTTTGCTTTTAATGTATGCACATTACTTCAGAGTTTGGAACACTGCCTACACAGTTATATAAATAATCACATGGATATGGTTATATAAAATATTTATGAAATTATTAAATAATAATATAAATACGTGGTTATTTCTATAATCATATATGTTTGGATTATAGCTATCACAGATATTTAGTGTTGTAAGGACAACCTTACCTTAACTGAACTCTATGTAACCCAAAGCTTTCATGACTGCACACTCCCAAGCCCAAAGTCCAAGTCAGACAAATGAGTCACAACCTAACACCAAGTAATATCACTGGAAGGTTGTTTATAAACAAGTTAGTGCTCCTACATTTATTCTTAAGTATAATACTAAATTCACTTGCAAAGAAGATTATGTCTACATATTAAATAAACTATGGCAAGTATCTGGCTAATAAAGAAAACAATTTTTTGATTTGTTTATGTAAATATTTTCAACAAATTCAATTATGAGATGAATTGCTACATTGATTGTCTTAGTTTTATAATTTAATTAATTAGTTCTCTAATTAGCCATCCAATCCCTCCTATGGGGACTCCCGCACTTGTCTCAGATCATTTCCCTTCCTGTTTATGGTTCTACGATACTTATAGTTTTACTCCCCAGATTGAAATCCTCCTTTTGGGAATTAGGTTCTGATAGGAATTCTTTCAGCACTAAGTATTTTAAGAACAAATATTGGCAATTTATTTGATCACATTATTGATATGAAAAGTTTAGCCTCGATATATATGTATCCTCAATGTTATAAAGTTTCTCATTTAAGAGCTTGGAAATATCTCTCTTGAGCTATAGAATATATATTAACAGTCAACAAAATCCCAGTATATAACTCTGGGATCTTATCCCAGTGTACTTCATTCACTGATGAAATTACAAGATAAATTTGAAAGTGAAAACTAGGCATCAGTAAATGAGAGAGATTTGCACAAACCTAAGAAATACACATGGAAAAACAAAAGAATATTAAGCAAATTCTTTTTTTTAAATTTCTTTCTAATATTTTATTTTTTCCTTATTTTTTTAATTTTAGCATATTACAGGGGTACAAATGTTTAGGTTATATATATTGCCCTTGCTCCTCCAGAGTCAGAGCTTCAAGCATGTCCATCCCCTACACGGTGCACACTGCACTCATTAGGTGTGTATAGAACCATCCCCTCTTCCCCCTTCCCATCTGCCCAACACCTCATGAACATATGTGCACATAAGTGTCGATCAGTTAATACCAATTTGATGGTGAGTACATGTGGTGCTTGTTTTTTTATTCTTGTGTTACTTCACTTGGTAGAATGGGCTCCAGCTCTATCCAAGATAATGTAAGAGGTGCTAGATCACCATTGTTTTTTGTGGCTGAGGACAACTCCATGATATACATATTCCACATTTTATTAATCCACTCATGTATTGATGGGCACTTGGGTTGTTTCCACATCTTTGTAATTGTGAATTGTGCTGCTATAAACATTCTAGTGCAGATGTCTTTTTTATAGAATGTCTTTTTTCCCTTTGGGTAGATGCCCACTAATGGGACTGCTGGATCAAATGGTAGTTCTACTTGCATCTCTTTGAGTTATCTCCATATTACTTTCCACAGAGGTTTTACTAGTTTGCAGTCCCACCAGCAGTGTATGAGTGTTCCTGTCTCTCCACATCCATGCCAACATTTATTGTTTTGGGACTTTTTGATAAAAGCCATTCTCACTGGAGTTAAGTGATATCTCATTGTGGTTTTGATTTGCATTTCTCTGATGATTAGAGATGTTGAGCATTTTTTCATATGTTTGTTGGCCATTAGTCTGTCTTCTTTTGAAAAGTTTCTGTTTGTGTCTTTTGCCCGCTTTTTGATGGGGTTGTTTGATTTTTTTCTCTTGATTTTCCTGAGTTCTATATAGATTCTAGTTATCAGCCCTTTATTGGATGTGTAACATGTGAATATTTTCTCCCATTCTGTAGGTTGTCTG
>CAUYSK010037269.1:0-16774 GCA_963575035.1 Avahi laniger | reverse complement strand
TCTGCAACCCAGAAGAGGCCCCTCGCCAGGACCCAGCGATGCTGGCACCCCGACCTCAGACCTCCCGTCTCCGGAACGGTGAGCAACAAATCTCTGTTGTTTCTAAACCACCCAGTGTGCGGTATTCTGGTGTAGCAGCCCACACTGACCTAGAGTCATTCAACACGTGCTTCCCAAGCACCTACTGTGCCTGTCCTAGGCGCTGGGGACAGAGCAGGGAACAAGAGAGAGAGAAGACCCTGTCCCAGCGAGAGACGGACAATCAGAAATAGGCACATTGCAGGGGGTGTCAGATGGTGATGCCTGCTATGGAAAAATGCAAAGTGGAGCAGACTAGGGGATATCACAATTCCATCCCTTGCTGGATAAAGTCACAGGGCGTCTCAGGCCAGGGACTCTGGTCTGCCTGGCTCTCAACCTCCATGTGAGCCGCTTCCCAAGGTCCTGCCATGGCCCCAGCTCCTGTGTACCTGTCGATCAATGAACCCTGTGGCCCCGTCACCCCGCCGTGCCCCCACACTCTACGGTTCCCTGAGCTGAGGGCGCCTGACCCAGCCCGCCCAGCACTCAAGGTCCCCGCCCCCCACCCGCTTCTTTCCAGAATTCTGAATCTTCTGCCCGCCCCCCCCAAGCCTTCTCCTGGGGGGGCTTCTCTCCCCACTGCCTCTGCCCCAAGTCCCTTCACCCTCCCCTCCTCCCTGCCCAAGAGGGCAGAGCTGCCACTGGAGTGAACTTTCCAAATCCGTCTCTCATGCAGGAGCAGGGTTTTCTCTCCAGAAATTCCCACCCGCCCATCCGCCAGGGCAGCTTCGGTCTTTCTCTGCCCCAGCAAGAGAGAGGGACTCTCTGGGCCTCTCCCTGTAGCACGACATCCACTATTATTTCCAACAATAAACCCGGGTCCCTCCCACTCCCCATTGTCACCTACAGAGTGTCAGCCACAGGGACCGGCCCAAAGTCTTGTCTTCCCACGCAGGACTCCGACTGACCTCCCGACCCAGATCGCCTCCCTGTGGCTGCCCCCCCCGCCCCCCCGCCCAGTCCATTCACTCAGCAAAGATGTATATGGCCCTACTGTGTGCCCGGCACTGTTTTAGGCGCTTGGGGGATGCCAGCAACTGAAACAAATAGAGATCTCCGCCGTTATAGAAAGTGTATTTTATGCAGTGGGGGGAGAGGAGGCGGGAGACAGACGATGAACAGGATGCGTGAGAAATAACCAAGCTGTGATGTTAGAAGGTGATCAGTACCAGGGGATGGGGCCGGCAGGGTCCGGGTGCCAGGGTGGGCACGCAGGACGAGACCAGGTGGTCTGTGGGGGCCCCACAGAGCTTTGAGCAACGACTTGAAGGAGGTGAGGGGGTGAAACACACAGACATCTGGAGGTTTCCAAACACGAATCCACTTCGGAATAAACGGAGGCGGCATTCCAAGGAGCCATCCCCTGCTTCCTGCGTTGAAGTAGCTGTAAGCGTTTCCTACTGCTGCCGTGACAAATGACCAGAGACTTGGCAGCTTAGAACAACACAAACAGATCATCTTGCAGTTCTGTAGGTCAGGAGCCCAAGCTGGTTCATCTGGATTCTCTGCTCTGAGCCTCGCAGGTGGGAATCAAGGTGTCGCCAGCTGGGCTCGTAATGGGAGGCTTTGGGAAGAAGCCACTTCCAAGCTGTCATTTGCGTCGTTGGCAGAACCCAATTCCTTGGGGCTGGGAGGGCCCTGTTTCCTCGCTGGCTGTCAGCTGAGGGCCTCCCTTAGCTCCTGAGCCCTCTCTCCTGCCCTTGCGCCCGAGCCCCTGCTTCTCAGAGCCGGCAGCAGGGCACCAAATCCTTCCCACCACCAGGATCTCCCTTCTGCTTCCGGCTGCTCTGAAGGGCTCGGCTGACTAGGCTGCGCCCACCTGGACAACGCAGGGTCGTCTTCCTAGCTTGACATCTGTACATCGGAGTAGTCACTTTTGCTTTCGTAATGTCACATGTTCACAGATTCCAGGGCCATCTTTAGGGGGCCATCGGTCTGCCTATCACAACGACGTGACCTGAGGGCAGGGAAATCCAGAGTCCAGACAGCCACCCTGAGATCATGAAGTAGCCAGTTCGAGAGGACACCAGATGAAAGGATGGATGTTGGGATTTCCCTGAGCCACGGAATAAACCCAGGGCATCTTGTAAAACAGCAAGTACAATTTTTGCCACCGTGATCCGGTGCATCTTGTTTGCAGCCGGATGCATCCCGCCAGGCACGCTGTGCTGTCACCACTGGAAATGCTTATTGGGATGCCTGGTGATCAAAACTCTGATTTTCCAGAAGTCTAGAGTTTATGGGGACTGTGTCCGTTGTCTTAGAGGGTGGTACAACTTGTAAAATTTGCTTTCAGAAGGCTACTCAAAGTTACTACTCTGTTTAGGCCGGGCGCGGTGGCTCACGCCTGTAATCCTAGCACTCTGGGAGGCTGAGGAGGGAGGATCACTCAAGGTCGGGAGTTCGAGACCAGCCTGAGCAAGAGCGAGACCCCATCTCTACTAAAAATAGAAAGAAATTAATTGGACAACTAAAAAGATATAGAAAAAAAAAATTAGCCGGGCATGGTGGTACATACCTGTAGTCCCAGCTACTCGGGAGGCTGAGGGAGGAGGATTGCTTGAGCCCAGGAGTTTGAGGTTGCTGTGAGCTAGGATGACGCCAAGGCACTCTAGCCTGGGCAAGAGAGTGAGACTCTGTCTCAAAAAAAAAAAAAAAGAAAAAACAAAAAACTAAGGTTCAAGAAAGGTAATCTAGTTTGCCATTAGTGTCAATGGAACACAAATTATATGAAAATATTAATTATAATAGCATAATTATATGATAATTTTTCTGAAATGAAAGCAAGAAACATTAATCTTATGGATAAATATACAATACATGAATTGTGTATATCTTTATTTTCTTACTCATTCAAACATGTCAGCCCATTAAGGGAACACCCACAGGTTTGTGACAATAATAAAGTCCAATTCTTTCTTTTTATTTTTGCCAACTTTCAGTCACATAAAAACCATAGATTTTATTTTCTTTCCCCAGCTTTATTGCTATGAAGATATATTTACCAAGGGACAAGGATGAAACAAAGTTTGTTAAAATATTAGACTTCCATTCATCATCTCACCCTCTCCAACTGCAAATGTTAGGGCTGGTCTGACTCTGGGATTTCCCCTCTATAACATGGGAAACACCTGCACGTAATAAGCATTTTCTTGACTTAGATCCTTCTTTGCCCCTTGACAGCATGACACCTTGCCTATCTAGGAAGATGGTTATCATTTCCAGTCCCCAAGGTCATCAAAGGAAGTTCTTTCTTCAACATCCAGTGCATAGGAATTCATTCCTGAACTAGATGTGTTTAACGGCCTTGGGCGGTGAGCGTTGGAACGTTAGGAGGGCTGTAGAGGTCTGCCTTCACTTGCAAAAGCACGGTGCTCGTATCTCTGCAGCCCCCTCCTCACGTGGGCCCTAGGTCCTAAATTTATAAACGAATAGGCTCATGTGGCCAAATGCACAGAGGCAACTAGGTACAGCCTTTCTTCCCTTAGAATATTCTCCAGTTACCTTACATTCCTTCCTACAGAATCCATTGCCTTTGTTTCTAACCACGTGTTGTATTAAAATTCTAATTCTGCCGGTAAGAAGATGTAGTACCTCTCTAAACTAGAAGGTCCCACATGTCACGGCCGCTTCCCGAGGTTGACACGTGTAAGCCTCAGTGTCACGTGATGTGTGCGATGCAGCGTGCTTGATGGAGGGTGTTCCCCACGGGGCCTCTGCAGGTGTGCGCTGCGCAGGGCTGGAGATAAGGTGCTATCTGCTCTCCTAGTTACGGCTCCTGACCCACCCTGAGCGACATCCTTTTCTAATTTATCCACCCAGAGGTGCACTGTTTCTAATTCTCATAAAAGCATTTGTCTAGGCTGGAGGTGGCCCTCCTCGCATCTGAGTCCCTCCACTGTCCTCCTTTTCCCGCTCCTCTACAAATCAGAGGTCAGGAGGCCAGGCAGTTAACCTAGATGGAGGGAAACAGCCATGTAAGATGATAGGTCCCAGGCTGTTTACAGCACAAACAAGCATATCACCTGCCCAAGTGAATTGTCCTTTGTGAAACCTGCGCTTGCATAACAAATGGATAACAGAGTGCAACCCCTGAACAAATTGTACTCGAGCTCTCCTGACCTGGAGCCTGCCCTGGCCAAGTTAGAGACCAATATGCAAACCAGCTGAACACTCCTGGTGGCTTCCTTCCAGCCCATGGGCTCCAGCAAAAGTCCCCCCTTAAAAAGGTCCCTTCGTTTAGTGTCCTTGCAGCCTCAAAGAATCTCTGCAGGCTCTCAGGCTCTACCTTCTGTCACGCGGCTTCCCCTTGTTCTTTCTATACCAGTGGTTCTCATCTGGGGTGATTTTGACCCTCACCACCACCGCCCCCACAAGCCCAGGGACATTTCACAATGCCTGGAGACATTTTTGATTGTCACAACCTGGGGGAAGGAGTAGAGTCTAGAGATGCTGCTAACCTGCCTACGATGCACAGGACAGACCCACGCTGCAAGAACTATCTGGTCCGCGATGGCGTAGGGCTAGGGCTGAGAAAGCCAAGGCTGCACACCCTTCCCTGGGGCCCTTCGACTCGGATCTGACTCTTACTCTCTTGACCGATGATGCCTCAGCTCCTTGGTCCTGAGCCTGCTCTCAGCTGCACGTAGGTGTCGTGTTCCTTTTTGTTACACATCTTGAAACCACTAAACAAAGGCAAGGCGGCCCCGCCCTCGCCGGGCTCCTATCCATCCTGCCAAACACCTGAGCTCTGTGACGATTTCAGGCCATTCTGTGGCTCCTCACACCACCTTCCACCTCTGAAAGTCAAGCACTCACCGATTTAGTGAATGCTAATACAGTCTTGCTTTTCAAATAGCGTGATTTCAGATTTTTAGTTCTGTTTGCGAAGGTACAATATATAACAGAGTGCAAAAAAATGTCTCATACTGAACCTTCGCTCTCAGCTCTGCCTTTTTCACAAGGGCTCACCCACCGCGCATCCAGCACTGCTAACTAGCGTTGTGCTATTTTTGTCCGCACTGTAATTCATCTCCTTTCCTGGTTTTTTTTTTCATACCAACCCTGTCTACCTCTTTGTGCTGTTTGCCTCACATATTATTAAGCTTAATTTCAATTTTTCTGACATTTTTTAGTTTCTTGACACCGCCTATACTTCTTTAAACAACAGATTTCATCCGCGTGGTAGGCAAAACAATACCCACCCACCCCGCAGCTCCGAGGTGTCTATGTCCTAATCCCCAGGTTTTGTGAATATGTCACCTCACATGGCACAGGGGACTCTGCAGCTGTGATGATGTGGGGGATCAGGCTGGATTATCCGGCGAGCCCAATCTAATCACACGGGTCCTTAAAGGGGAAAGCCTTTCCCAGCAGCAGTGGGAGAGGCTCACGCCACGGTGGAAGAATGGTCGGAGAGATGCCAGACGCAGACTTCAAGGTGGAGCGTGGAGCTGTGAGCCTAGGAATGCGGGCAGCCTCCAGGAACCGGAAAAGGCAAGGGCTTGCATCTCCCCTAGAGCCTCCAGAACAGAGACAGCCTTGCTGGCATCTTCATCTGAGACCAGAAAGGCTGTGTTGGACTTCTGACCTCCAGAACTGTGAGATAATACATTTATTGTTTTTTCAGCCACCAAATTTGGGGTAATTTATTGTAGCAGAAATAGGAAACTAATGCGACCCCACATTTTCCATTCTTTAGAGTCATTAAATTATTTTTCCCCTTAAAAGTATTCTTGACTCTTAAAGTGTTTTTAAAATCTTAAACCATTTTCTTTATTTCCCCTGTCTCCCTTCTTGCTCTTTCTAGGAGCTGTGAAGTTGCAGAATTTTGGTTTGTTGGGATGCATCCTGGTGATCGCCCGCAGACCTTGTTTTGCAAATAAGAACAGGAGACTCCAGAGAGGCCAAGGGGCCCGTCAAGGTCGCACAGTTCCCAGAAGGCGACGGTCACCACACCCTGTCCCCTGACTCACCAACTGCTCCTGTTTTCACTTCCTTCCCCTTAAAAAGAAGAAGGACTATCCCACTGATTTAAGAAGAATATACTTGTTCTTTCCTCATAAGGGAGCTTAGAAAACACACTGATAGTTGACACCCTGTATGGATATCAAGGTTTCCTGGCAAAAATTCCATAGAACTTAGTTTAGGGAGATGCTCCAGGAAAATTTTTTAAAACCTCCTGCAGTTAAAGAAGCTTGGGAAATGCAGCATGTTTATCCCTCCTTTGGAAAGTCGTGACATACCTAAGCTTAATAAAACTTCTCCAATGTGCTGTAGTAAAGAGGTTCTAACCAGTGTGCCCTTTTCACGTGACGCCCGTTAACATGCAACAAGAAATGCTAGTGTAGATGGGCTCTCGGTATCTTACCTTTGGGCTTTTCACTTGTTGTGTGACTGAGTTAGCGCTGTAGATGGCCTTGGCATCAGTACACTCTGTGGGACCCTTTGAGAGTCAAGCAGAGCGCTGTCAGAGCCTAGTGGTTACCGTCTATTCTCCCTTTCTTCCTCATTAACGCAACTCATTTTATTAAATATTTGGGTCAATGAGTGCTGAGCCTAGGTATGGCCATATATGATAGTTCTGGCCAATGAGATGGGAACAGATGTCTATAGAGGGGCTTCCAGAAAAGTTCACATGTGCATTTCTTCATCTTTCATCTTTCTGCTTAGAGTACACAGGCAATACATGGAGGTTCAGCAGCCATCTTGTAACCATGAGGACAAGAGCCGTTTACCAAGATGGCAGAGCAGAAAGTTAACAAAAGCCTGGGTCCCTGATGAGATAAAGTCATCTAGCCAGTCTTGCACATCTTCTAATTTTCTTGAGAATGTGAAAAAAATAAACTGCTATCCAGTTAAGGTCCAATAGTCAAGTTTCTATTCCATGAAGCCAAATGTTATTGAAAACAATGTTTTAATATTTATTTCTGAGTATCACATAATTTTGCTCTGTGGGTGTTGTCTTGGCTTTTTTTTTTAATGAAAGCCAATTACTGGGTAGGGTATAAGGAGTTTCCAAAGCAGGCCAATAATAGCATCAAGTCAGTGGTTCTCTTGAGATCCCTGAGTATAACAATCTTTTTATTAGCAGTCATCTCTCCATCTGTTGGCCTCACCTATAATAAAATAATAATAAAACCTGTATTTTATTTTATTTATTTGGGTTTTTTTTTGAGACAGGGTCTTGCTCTGTCGCCCAGACTGGAGTGCTGTGGTATGATCATAGCTCACTGCAACGTCAGACTCCTGGGCTCAAATGATCTTCCCACCTCCACCTCCCAAATAGCCAGGACTACATGCACGTATCACCATGCCCAGCTAATTTTTAAAATTTTTTCTTTTAAAGACAGGGTCTCGCTGTATTGCCCAACCTGGTCTCAAACTCCTGGCCTCAAGGGATCCCCCCACCTTGGCCTCCCAAAGTGCTGGGATTACAGGCATGAGCCATCACACTCAGCCAAAACCTATTATTTTAAAACAGAGAACATCCCAGTAGCCCTGAGGAGAAGCCCATATGGAGAGGAACTGAGGCCTCCCACCCTAGCCAGCTCCACCTGGCCAGCATGTGCCTGAGCCACCTTGGAAGCAGGTTCCCCAGCCCCAGTTAAGCCTTCAGATGATGGCAGCCATCCCAGGAGGAGAGAATCTAAGCCAGACTGCCCATTCAAGCCACTCCCAAATTTGCAGCCCACAAGAGCTGAGAGAGAATATAGGCTTATGTTATTTTAAGCCACCACGTTTTGAAGTAACTTGTTCCTCAGCAACAACTTCTAAGTGGAGGAATCGACTCCTCCATTAACCCCATTTAATGTTAAGTCATCTCGCCATTTAATTTTGGGGTTTCCTCATTGCCTCTGCAGTTTGCCAGCATGAGCGAAATCTGGATGCTTCTGACTCAAACAGTAAGAAACAAAGTTGTAATCTCATGTAAAAATTCAAGAGGTAGAGGGGGTCCAGGGTGGATAAACAAAGCGCTCAGCTGTAGCACCCAGGACCCAGGTAATAGCCGTTTCTCCGCTCAGCTGGGCTCACTCAGCCCGTCAGCTCGTTCTCGTTTTCAAAAGATGGCAGCAGCATTCCAGGCAATTCATACAGACAGGGCAGCGTGAGTTTCCCCTGAAGCCCCTCGACAGACTTACACTCAGTGGCCAGAATGGCAGTCCGTGGCCCCACCTAAACCAATCCCTGGTGAGTAGGCTGGGCGCGCAGTGACTACCTGGGCTCTCCCCCGGGGCTGAGGCTTAAGTGTTCTTCACTTGGTCACACGGGGGAGGGCACCCTTGAACAAAATCCAGTTCTGGCAATAAGAAAAACGTATGCAGAAGGGGTAGGGTGGTAAATGACTTAGGTACATTATCTTCTAACCCAGCCGTCAAGGAGCCAGCTGTCCTAGGGAGAAGGGACATAAAGATGCAGAGGTGTCAGGGGAAGGCGGGTCTAGGTTGAAGGGCCTTGGGCTCCACACACAGAACAAATAACCTGAATGAGTCCTTGCCCAGAACCGCAGTTCACTCACCCTGCCCTCCCTCCTGAGGGTGGGTTCTGGAACTGCTAGCACATCTGACTGCTCTTCCCCTTTAGCACTTTGGGTCAGGGTAACGTGACCCAGCTGCCTCCAAAATCTCCCAATCTATGAACCCCAAAACAGGCTGTGGCCAAATCAGTCAGTTGTCAGCTGCTGGTTGGAGTTCATCTGCATTCCCCAGGGTGGGAGGCGGCAAGAGATATGTATAACCCTCTCCTCTATTTAGATAAAGGAGGGCTATTTGTTTCAATGGTAATTGGTGTCACCAGAAACACTTGGCTTGCCTTTATCTGGATATGGAATGATCTAACACAGATAGTCAGAGCCTGTAGGGGACTAAAAGTCTAAGCCTTTTATTTTGTAGATGAGGAAAATCAAGTTCAAGTTGAAGTGACGTGGCCAGGGCCACAAAGACAAAACTGGGACTAAGTCTTAAGACTCTTGCTTCAGTGCTCTCTTCCTTACTACACCTTGTGGAAAAAGATTCCATACCAAATACTATGCCAGGTCTATATCTTTGTTTTTCTGAAACAGAATTGTTTTAGGTAAAGTGTTCTAATAGTTCCTTATGTTCATCTGAAATTACTAATTATGCTTGATGTTGAGACATTTATTTTTAATGTTGTCTTATTAGACTTTCAAGCACCACCCTTAAAACTTTTGATCTAATGTTTACCAAAATTGGCCAAGATTCCAGCTAATAATATTTTCAACCACTTTTGTCACTTTCCGATAAATTACACAGAAAATTATGAGGAGTAATTCCTTTCCAGGTCACAGCAGAAATTAGGGACTTCAACTCTCCAGAGTTTATTGGATTCCTTACTCCAAAGGAAATATAAGCTCCCTGAGATCATCTTTCTGAAATAACTCTTTTCTCTCTACCAGCTGACTTGCAAAACTGACTTTGTACTTGACACAAATCCACATGACTAGGTATAATAGGAATATCTGAGAAGTCTTGCCTTCTTACATGATTTTTATTCTTGGTTTCTTGGTTCATTTGAAGAGATCAAAAGGGATCCTCGTATGCCAGTGAAGTGTGTCTCTATCACTAAATCACCATTTTCTACAGCTTTCCCTTCCAAGATCCATTATAACTTTGGAAATGTGAAATTTGTTTTAAAGGGCTTTAATAAAGGCTAAATCTGGGCCAGGCGTGGTGGTCCACGCCTGTAATCCTATCACTCAGGGAGGCTGAGGCAGGAGGATCACTTGAGGTCAGGAGTTCAAGACCAGCTTCAGCAAGAGTGAGACCCCATCTCTACTAAAAATAGAAATTAGCTGGGCAACTAAAAAAAATAGAAAAAATTAGCCAGGCGTGGCGGCACTTGCCTGTAGTCCCAGTTGCTCGGGAGGCTGAGGCAGGAGGATCCCTTGAGCCCAGGAGTTTGAGGTTGCTGTGAGCTATGTTGATGCCACGGCACTCTTGCCAGAGTGACAAAGAGAGACTCTGTCTCAGAGAAAAAAAAAAAAAAAGACTAAATCTAGTAAGATGGCTCTCAGAATGCGTGCGTGTGTGTGTGTGTGTGTGTGTGTGTGCGTGCGTGTGTGTTGTGGGTGGATAGGGTGAAGGAAGGAGAGAACTTTGGGTGTTGTGATGGTAGCAATTGGAACAAAAAATGGATGTTCAACCTATATCCACAATACATGTGATCTTTATTATTTTTAGTGAATCACATTATTTTTATGCCTGGAAAAATAACTTAAAGCCTTCATAGGTTAAATGAATGATTCACAGCAGATAATCAGAATCCAGATTGGCAGTCTTTTTCACAACTATCCCTCACTAACTTTCAGATTGCCAAATCACTATCAAGAAAATAGCCTTGGCCCAGCGTGGTGGCTCACGCCTGTAATCCTAGCACTCTGAGAGGCCGAGGCAGATAGATTGTTTGAGCTCGGGAGTTCGAGACCAGCCTGAGCAAGAGCGAGACCTCCGTCTCTACTAAAAATAGAAAGAAATTAGCTGGACAATTAAAATATACATATGGAAAAAAAAAATTAGCCAGGCATGGTGGCACATGCCTGTAGTCCCAGCTACTCGGGAGGCTGGGCTGGAGGATGGCTTGAGCCCAGGAGTTTGAGGTTGCTGTGAGCTAGGCTGATGCCACGGCACTCTGGCCCAGGCAACAGAGTGAGACTCTGTCTCAAAAAAAAAAAAAAAAAGAAAATAGTCTTAGTCAAGCCAACGATGTAAGATTTATTAGTCCGTACCCACTTTGGCATACAAGTGAATAACCTCATGTGGACTGGAAACAAGATTAGAAACAAACTCCAGTTAAACAATTCATTCATCAAATGTACATGAAACACTTGCTGTGTGACAGGTTTTGCACTGGGATAAGAAACGGTGAACAGGAAAAGATGAAAGGTTTCCACACAGTATAATACCGTGGTGGAGGCATGGACAGCTTGCGTGGGAACACGCTGGCCAGGTACCACTCCTGACTGAGCAAGGAGGTAGTCAGGGAGGGTTTTCAGGGGGTGGTGTCGTCTGAACTAAATGTAGGACAGGTCAGAGTTGGCAGACATGGAGGTAAAGGGAGCTGGAAAGACGAAGGCTTGGAGGTGTGAGGAGAGACGGCCACGTTTAAGGACCGCAAAGCCGATGTGGTGGAGGTGTCGGTGGGGAGGAAGCGGGTGAGGAGACAGATGGGGCGGATGGCGCAGGGCCAGCTCGTGCAGGGCTGGGTCGGCTTTGCCAGGAGATCGACTAAACCCTGAGAGCTGTGGGAGCTACTGAAGAAATCGTTTCGAGCAGATCAGATTTATTTTGGGTTTACCAGAGGAGTGAGGAGGTTGATGTTTGTGTGTGTTTTTACTCTTGTTTGGACAAGCCTCAAACTTAGTAAAGGACTATTCAAGGTACTCAAGATTGCAGGAGCTGATACATTCTGTCCTGCGCTATTGCAACCTTCTCTTCATCCACATAGCGCACTGGGATGAGCGTATGCTCAACCGATATTTCCTTCTTCTTGAGCATAATAGCAGAGGTGGACCAGAGCAAATAAAAGACACAGCACACTTCAGTGACCTTCTTTATACGTCTCAAGGTCTCACCCACTGATGTTTCATCTGAGTTTTTCACACTGGCTTCCTCAGACTTTGTTTTCAAGGTCTTAACAACCGTGGAGTCAACATGTGACCTTAGAAACTGTACACAAGTTACCTTTTTCAGACCACGTGGTCATGAGAGAGAAATCTTCCCCCCCCACACTCTACCCGTCTGTGCTTCTGCCTCAAGTCATTTGTATTTCGGAGTTTAAAACTGTGTTCTTTAGATCTGAGCTGCCAATTTTTATCTGCGTGAGCCGTACCAAAGGAACTGAGAGATTCCTTTTGTGGCTTGGCTGCTTGGAACTTTGGAAAGAATTAATAGAAAGATTCCCTGTCAGATTCAGAGTTTATTTAAAACCTGCTTTGGAGAACTAAAGGATAAGCTATGTTTACTTAAAACTTTAATCATTACCATCTCAAGGGCCACCATAATCAGACTCCGTACAATGCTGAAACACATCACCCAGTCCATTTAACCTCAAACCTCTGTTCTGGCTCCTTTACTGGTCACCATAGTCACATCTTTTACAATAGAAATAATACATTCAATCAGATAAGTTAGGGACTGTTCGTTACTCCCATGGAACATGTTCTATTCTTTTAGACACAAATATTCCCAAAATATAACTATTTGTATTTTTCTCTTGATTTATCTGAAAGGTGTTCACAGGTATTGAACTCAGTGAAGGAAAATTTTAATTTTCTTTTTGTGATTTTTTTTTTTCCTAAAGATCAGTCAACAGTAATTTAGCAAGAACAAACCGCGGAATGAAGTTACATTTTAAAAAGTATTTTGTTGATGTATACATCAGCAGTGATTTCATCCACCTACTCTATGAAAGACCACAAAAGTTTTAAATAAACTCCCCAAAGGCTGAGCTGTGTCTTCCCTCATCCTTTTACCCCAGCCTCTGAATTTTAATGACATAAGGTGACTAATGCTATCATCTATTTGGACATCCAACGAGGTCACCCTTTACAGACATCAGAAGAGTGAAACTGGACTTTAAACATTATTTAGTGTTTCTCTAAATATTTCGGTATGCTGCTGCCTCCCAAGCAAGCCTGGAGACTGGTGGAGACAATTTTAATGGGGGTGTGGGGGGGAGAAGCAGGTGGGTAGGGGAGGAGGAGGCAGATTGAAAATGATTTTTTAAAAATCCCGGTCTCTGTCTGGAATTCTTTCCGAGTGCCCAACTCCCCAGGAGCAACTGAAGGGGAAACATGGGTTAAACTTAAGGGACACCCTAGGAGTTAATCCTTCAGGGTACAGGGTGAATGAAAGCAAGTAGGAATTCTAAAAATAATGCCTTCTCCTTCAAAACTGAAGCAGTCTGCAAGAAGCAGAATTGGAGAGCTTATTAGCTTGACTCCTTTGCCCTCTGCAGCTGATGTTCCCACTTTAAAACCTGGCACAACCCTAAAATGGGAGTCGGCTCTGCAAAGATAAAAAGAATCGAGGACACCGAAGAATTTCTCTCAGGTGAGTTAGGCGGCACAAAACTAACTTGCAATTCCACGTTGTGTTAGGGGCAGCTCTAAGCTCTGCATTCTTGTTGCTATCCACCAAGGGAACCCAAAAGGAAACAGTCAGATTAGAGTGTTGTTGTCAACCTTCCTCTTGTTAACCTCTCTGCGTTTTGTGGTATCAGTTGCTTTGGGAGGAACAAGGCGAAAGGGCAGGTTGCCAAGGCGTTCGATCCTATGTACATGTCAATTTCGTTCTCGGTGCCCTTGATGCAAAAGAGGACTTTGCTACCGATCCCATTTCCTCCTAAAAAGCTTGCCACGCAGTCCACAACAAACCTTTTCAACAACAAACCTCTTCAACAAACCCTGCAAATTGTTTAGATTCGTATTTCTAACCCCATGACTGGTGTTAAATGATAAATCCCTTCTTCTTTTTCTCTTCTCTTTCCCTAGTCTTTCTGCCCTCAAACATTTTGGGACCCTGTACTAGAAGATACTAGGGATACAGAGAAGACCAGAACATTCCCTGCCCTCCACTTACTCTCAGTCTAATGAAGGAGACAGAAACTGGGGTCTGAAAACTTTGACCGTAAAGCCATTTGTAACAGAGTCCAGCTCATATTGGAAGTGGAACTTCCATCTCCTGACTCATACCAAAGCCTCTGTGCCCAACACCACATACAGAGCGTGTGCTGTCTGTAAGTGGGGAATTCCCTTAATAACTAGATTCATCATTTCCGAAAAGGCTATTCATGCCAAGGTAGCGGAATTTCCTTTTTTTTTTTTTTTTTTGGGACGGAGTCTCACTCTCTTGCCTAGGCTAGAGTGCCGTGGCGTCAGCCTAGCTTATAGCAACCTCAAATTCCTGGGCTCAAGCGATCCTCCTGCCTCAGCCTCCCAGGTAGCTGGGATTACAGGAACACAACCACCATGCCCGGCTATTTTTTCTATTTTTAGTTGTCTGGCTAATTTCTTTCTATTTATAGTAGAGACGGGGTCTCGCTCTTGCTCAAGCTGGTCTCGAACTCCTGAGCTCAAGCAATCCTCCCACCGTGGCCTCCCAGAGTACTAGGATTATAGGCGTGAGCCACCGTGCCCAGCCAAGATAGCAGAACTTCAAGTACTAACTCATCTTGCCCCTTGACTCCCTTTTTAAAAGAAAGGCCTTATCTGAGTGAATATGTACGCCCACTACTAGAGAGGTGGCCCAAGAACTCAGGCCTTTCTCACTGAGTGGTTTGAAGCACACACGAGGAGATCCCTTCCTTCTTCAAAGGGCTCACTCCTGGCACCGTCACTAGTAATGTGAATTTGGGCAAGATTCTTAAATTTTCTGAGCCTGAGGTCTCACATCTATGACGTAAGGCTAATATTTCCTTCCTCGTGGCATCATGATGCTAAAGATAAGATACTGGGACACAGTGTGTGTGTAACAAATAGAAGTGATTGCTGTTAACACAGAGACTGTCTGCCGTCTCTTCTTATTTCACGCCCCCTTCCTGAGGAAGACAGAGAGAGAAGGCCTGGCTAGCAAGGGTGGCTTTCTGGAGGGTGGCAGGGCTTGCAGGTGTTGTGGCTGGTGATGTGGTAGAAGCAGAGGTCCATATCTTCTAGCATATTCTCCCGTTTTGATACAGCATAGTGTCCTGCTGCAGCTGGGCATTTTTCTTTTTTTTTAAGAGGTAAAGTCTCACTCTGTCACCCAGCCTGGAGTACAATGGCAGGATCATAGCTCACTGCAACCTTGAACTCCTGCTCTCAAGCAATCCTCCCACCTCAGCCTCCCCAGTAGCTGGGATAATAGGCATGCACCACCTCACCTGTGCAGCTGGGCTTCTGGGAGTAGGCATATAGCAACCCCAGGAAATTAGAGTTGAAGGGGTGGGTGCCAGAGACCAGGAGAGGTACCAGAGAGATGAGAAGTTCGCACATTTATAGATAAGCTGGTGACACAAGAGAATACATTGGGTTATGTTTATTTAATTCCCTTATGAGCTACTCTCAAATCTTTTTGCTTTCAGATGTTACTAATTCATCCCAACACTGCAGCCATGAATCTCAAATAGACCCGCTGTCTCTCAGCTCAACTCTACTGTGAGTTGTCAGTCCCCTGTCCCTTTCCTCACTCTTCCTTAGGGATCCGAAAATGGTTCTAGAAAGCACAGTTTGAAGACCACTGCAGCGATACAATGTTGGGTATCTTGTCCACATGCCAAAGCTCAAACATCATTTCTATTTCAGCCTAAGATCACTTCCTCGATGTTTTGGTCAAGTCTTGTTGTGTAACAAACTACATAAAATGTAGTGGCTCAGAACAACATCCACTGTGTGTGTTTGCCTGAGATTCTATGAGACAGGAATTCAGACACAACTCAGCCGGGCACTTCCGCTCCTGGTGAGGTGAGCTGAGGTCATTGATTCAGCTGTGTTCATCTGGTGGCTGGGCCAGGCCAGAAGATCCCAGAAGGCTTCACTCCCATGTCCTGTACCTGGGTAGTCCTCTGTGTGGCCTTTCTCTCTGCCCGTGTCTGACCTGCTCTCCCTCATGGCATGGTGGTTGTAGGGGAGTCGGTCAGTCTTCACCTGCCAACTGACTTCCAAGGGAAAACATTCTAAGCAGCAAAGGCAGAAACTGGAGATCTCTTACTGCACAGCCTCAGAAGTGACACAGTCTCACTTACACTATATTCAGTCAGCCAAAACAAGTCACAGGAGAAGCCCAGATTCGGAGGGTGGATAGAAGCCCCCTCTCTGTGGGAGGAGGGCCAAAGAATTTACAGCCATCTTTAATCTATTACAATCTCAGCAGCCTTGCCTGACTCCGGTTTAAGTCACAGACCTGTTACAGTCTCTCTTGGCCTCTTCGATGTCTGCTCCATGACATTTATCACAGTTAGTTATGTGTTGAGCTATCTTCCTCACAAGAACCTTATCTCCAGTGAGGGCAGCCAAGAAGCTGAAGCTGAACTGTATCCCCAGTGCCTGGGCCGGGGCCTCATACATCATAGGCTCTCAAAAAGTATGTTTGAGAATAGGATAAAACCTCATCAGGAGAGTGGAAAAACACACTTAGGGAAAGTCAGAATAACATAAAATTGTTCACATGGTATAGTTCTTTGGAGGCAAAAAACATGAGACTATGCACTGAGCCTCTGAAATCTTTCTTGATGCCAAATCTCTCATTAATCATCTAGGAATCTCATACTTCCTATCTCTTCTACCATGGAGGAAAACACCTGGTATGTTCTGCCCAAGCACCTCTGTGCACTGTTCAGAAGTCTCTCCCTATCCATTTGTTGTTTGTAATTGTGGTAAAATACACATAACATAAATTTGCCATCTTCACCATGTTTAAGCGTGTAGTTTGGTAGTGTTGAGTATTCACATTGTCATGCAGCGAATCTTCCGTACTTTTTCATCTCACAAAACTGAAACTCTACATTCAATCACTCTAAATATCCCATATAAGTGAAATCATACAGTACTCATCTTTTGTCTCTTACCCAAGTACTAACCAGGCCTGACCCTGCTTAGCTTCCGAGATCAGACGAGATTGGGCATGTTCAGGGTGGTCCGGCCATAAATGTATGCTGGTCTTTTGTGACTGGCTTATTTCACTTAGCACAATGTCCTCAA
>CAUYSK010037268.1:0-23880 GCA_963575035.1 Avahi laniger | reverse complement strand
TGTTTTAACATCAAGCGTTGAAGTCCTTAACTGGCTCACTCAAATCATTCTACTTCTCACTCTACTATACACTTTATAGCTATATTAGGTAGAATGGATATTCATAAAACACATATTATAAATAGAAATATACAGAGATATTCATACACTAAATCCAACTCAAGACCTGCTTCATTAAAAAAGAAAATAGACTTAGATGTAGTTAACAATTCATTCAACAAACCATTAGCTGGACACGTCCTGGTTTGGACACCATGCTGGACTCTTGTTACAGAGAAAGACACCGTGAATTGTTGGTGAATTGTAGAGACAAAGAAACATGCAGCACCCACAGTCCAATCCATTCGGAAGGGGCTAAGCCAAGAATCTTTAAATCATGTCAAATTGTTCATTTAGTTTAATTTTTTGAAAATTACATCTCTCCTTTTAAGATTTGGGAAAGAGATACAGGGGCACAGAATTCCTGCCAAACCAACGTTCCCAGAAAACCATGTGAAAATGATAGTTGTAAAAGGATTTCTCTCTTAACTCTTTTTTCTAAGCAAATTTTATTCAAGAAAAAAATAATAGTTAAGAAACCCAGTATGCGTATGCTTTGATGTTTACAATATAAAAGGTTTGTTTTTGGTATGTATGCGCCCACACATGTGTGTAGAGTTTTTAAACGGAGTTTTCTTGAGTAATATTTTATCATGATTTTCCCACAGTAACTTATGGCGTATTTCCAGTTTGTCTCCACTCACGCATGGCTTAAAAACATGACATATAAAGAACTTTAAATCTGCCTTTTAAATGGGATGTTTAATGAATGGTGATGTCATGCTCTTCAGTTCATTTTTAAATATAGTGTTTAAGGATGAAAAGAAGTTCCTGTTTACTTTGTCATAGTATAAATCGTCTTTTCACAGTCCTCTCTATGCATAATTTTTATGTAAACTAAAATTCTCTGCTCAAATGTGGCAATGTCTCTTTAAAAGCCTCCACCAAACAACCAGCAAACCAGCTTAGCAACTTTCCTGGGTGGATTCGCATATGAATAATTAGCCCTGAGCAATGAAACTGTCCGGTAACACCCCCTCTTGAAATCTTTGATCTGTCTGAGACTGCAGGATTCACAAAAGAGGTGTTTGTTTCATGCAGCATCAGAATATTGTCAGGGAAAAGGAAATTCCTCCTTTGCTTAAATGCACCGGACTCAGGCACCCTGGCGGTGGTCTCTGTGCTTGCTCTGGGTGGCGGTGAGGGTGCAGGATTCTCTGTTCCCATGAGCCTGCTGCTGTCTCACTGCCTGCCAGTCAGGGAAGCTTCTTTTCTGGTTTCCCAAACCCCACCTTCAAAAGCTGAAATTACATGACTCATATTTATTTTGACACCATCAAAGTTTTGCTGACAACATGAAAATTTTGCCTGCCCTGTATTAACAAGCATACTCCTCAAGTCATTAGAAAGATCCAGGCCTTGGTTAAGGGCCTAGAAGTGAAAACTTAACCTGTTGTTCATATTCGTCCCCTCTCACCCCTTCTTCAGGGTGGCCATTAGGTGATCAGCAAATTGTGGGACAAAAGATGGCATATTGCAGGTACCTGGAAGAAGTCCCATCCAATAATTCCGTCAAAAGAGCCATACACTCTCTAACCATGTGCCCATGGTGACTACGACAATGTCTTAGATAACAGACATACAGGTGGATGAATTTGGTAGCGGATGTTTGCAGACTGTGCAATACACTTGACTACCAAAATATGTGTGCCAAACTGCTGTCATTGGTGAATATACCAAAGACTCAGTGGTTTTATTCACACTGGAGGAATAACTCACTCGGGGGAGCAATTTCAGTGGATGTGTTTTTTGTTGTTCTTATTAGATAATAAATTCCTCTAGGCAAGAAGAACGTCATTATACTTTTTGTATTAAACACATCACCTGACCAGGTGCTGACATATTGGCAATCAATTAATACTATCTAGATGAATGTACTTGAGGAAGTGACCCACTCGAAAGAAACCCACACACGATCACCAACACTGGAGCTGCACAGAGACCCTGGTTCTTATGCTGATTCATTCATTGTGGTTTTGGAAAATTTTTAAGTCACTTAAATGTACAGGGTTTCACTGTCTTAAATACAAAAAGTAGGGTGGATAAAGGTGCTTTCTGAAGTTGTTTTTATTCACTCAACAGTCTTTATTTCGGGCAAAGTAAAAGACAAAATGTTTCTGCTCTCAAGGGATGTATGTAATGGTGATGGGATGGGAAGAAACAAGAGAAAATTAAAAATTTCAGAGAGTATTAACTGTTACACAGACAATAAAAAAGGGGAAAGAGATGAAGAGTAAACTCCTCTAAGTCGTTCCTGGTTTTTTGTTGACTTTGTTTTTAATTTCTCCTTTTTCTCTAAATAGAAATCAATAGACTTTTTTGAAAGCAGGGCTTGACTATCAGAATTTGTGGAGTGTTTTACAAATACAGGTTTTCAGTGCTCCCCAGGAGATCAAAACACCAGGGATATACAACCAGAGCCTTGAAATCTCTAGGGTCTTCATAACAGTTCCTATAAAAAAATGCTGGTACCTGCTGGGAGCGATGGGCAATAGTTTGCACATATATAATTTATATATTAGTTGTCTCTAAGTGTGAGACTCTGTAAGCAATTCATTTTGAAAACTACTCAAAAGTGTCCTGAATTTCTTACTGTCCTTAGCCAATAAGCTCATGGACCGACTTGACTTCTAAAATATCTCCTAAGCTAACCTGAAATCATTTGATAAGCCCAAAGTGTTAAAACTCATTGATCCAGATAACTAAGCTTGCATTGCAATCTAGCAAATTGGAAACTAGACTTGGTCTGTGATCTCAGAGGGGTATGGGTACTGCGACAGGGCATTGTGCTTGCCCAGACAGGACCCAAGACTTCCTTATTTAAACTTGGCATACAGAGCATGATCGTGAACAGCAGATGGGGTCATTTGTTATCTTTAACACTGTATGCCTGCCCAAGTATTGTAGGGCAATCCCTACAAATCCCACAAAACAGAGCCTGGCTTTCCTGCTAGGAGCAGTGCCGTAGTCACTCAATATACAACAGAAAGAGTTGAGACCATGCGGGCATACTCTCTCCACATCGAGGAGACTGGCCATGCAAAACAGGTGTTTTCAGGGTGTAGTAAAGCCCTCCAAGAACACTTCCAAAAGCCATGGCAAATGTATGTTCAATTAAACTGTATTGCCATACTATCAGCACTTTAAATCTGCCATTTCTCAGGAAAGCCCTTTTTCTTCTATTCTCTCGATTTTATTTATTTATTTATTTATCTTTGGCCTTTGAAGAATGTGACATACTAAATATACACTGGAAAACAAAGAAACAAAACAAAAAAATAAACTCCATTTGCACCAAAATGGAGTCCAAAGATATGGATTTGAGATCCGCTACTTACCAGTCCTTTATCCTGCTAATTCTCCGTATCATGGGGATCATATCCAACTCATAGGGGTTTTTTGAGGATCAAATAAAAAATAATTTGGATATAAAAATGCTCCATAAGATACAAAGACCTGCACAATTAGAAGGCTTAGCAGCTCCTGGCCTATTCTTGCATACTGCACTTGGGACACATCAGAATCTGAACATGGGGCTGGCCTATTAACAGTTTGATTTGAAGTCAGTGCCTGGCTTCTGAGATACACACTTTAGAAAAGAACTGGAAACAGGGGTGATCAGACTAAGCTCCCCAAGAAGGCCATCCTAGTAAAGAAATCTGTGAATACCCTGAGCTCTGTGGTCATACACCAGCTGCTACAGTATCGGGACTAAAGAAAGATAGCAGTAAGAATTGATACCGGCAGACCCAGGAACACATTCCTGAAGGCCAACACCATAGACAGTTTGCCTAGAACAGTGCAGTCTATAAGAGGCTTGGGATGCAGCAGTACCTGAAGAAAACCGAGAACAGGAAAGTGGAGTATTTTGAGTAACGGTCCATCTCACAGTAGAGTCTTAAGAACCAATGAAAAGAGAGTCTTGGTCAATGTCTCTAACATACATTCAGTTTCGTAGGCAAATCTCTCATCTCTTCACGATTTAGCTTCTCTTTTACATCATAGCTTTTTTAACTGGAAAAGAAAGTGCTGAATCTCCAGTTGTTCTGGAGTTTTTCAAACAATGACAGTCTTCACTGCCAAGGTTGAGCACACTCCCTTTTTTAATTCATTTTGCCTGATCAAGCGTAGCATTTTCTGCAGCCTCCTGAGTTGTTAAAATAATATTTCAGCTGCAAACACACACACACACACACACACACACACGTTTGGAGTGAAATGAACTATGAGCTAATCGGTGATTACTGGAATAAATGTCAAAATAAGGGCTCACCTTTAGCAAGTTTTTAAAAAGAAATCTGTGTTAATGGAGTCAAAACAACTGGCTTCAGTCTTTTATCTTTATTGATAAAAACTCCTAAAATGTTACCAGAAAGCATTGGAAAAATGAACACTATTTTATTTTATACCTAATAAAAATATCTATGCTATGAAATTTGAAAATACAGAAAGCAAAAGGATGGAATCAAATAATCTTTAACTGCCACATTTAGACAGGAAGCACTGCTTACACTTTGTCCTCTTTTTTTTTTTTTTTTTTATTGGAGACAGGGTCTCACTCTTGCTCAGGCTGGTCTCGAACTCCTGACTTCAAGCAATCCTCCCACTTTGGCCACCCAAAGTGCTAGAACACAGGCGTGAGCCACCATGCCCGGCCACACTTTGTCCTCTTGGCATAGAAAAGATTTTAATGTTTGTAATGCAAGCTGTCTGTCCCTTAGCAATCTGAAAATGTATATTTGCACAGGGTAAAAAATTTTCTAATTATTAAAAGTAAACATTAATCTATTTAGCATATAGGAATTACAGCTTAAACATTTTAAATCCAATACACAAACTCTCCTTAGTAAAAAGAAAAAAAAAACTCTGTTTTATATGACTTATTTGACTGAAATAACAATGCATTAATTTTAAAAACTTATTTGAATGGTGGGAAGGAGGACATGGGAAACCAAAATGTAAGGTTTGGGGGTTTGACTCTTCCCTAAGAAAACAGTAATAAAATCTTTCTCAGAGAAGTCATATCTAAAAACCCTGGGTAGCCTGTGTTTTCATGTAAGTGGGTGGGGGAGACGGGCTTCTTTTGATCTTGGTGAACATTTAGCTTATATTTGTCTTATTTATATGGCTACCTAATTTTTGTCCTATTGCTTTAAACTCTATTTTTTATATCTAGTTTTTTTAATTTAAAAAAATCCCATAACTCTTTCAGTCTTAAGAGCCTATCCATGTGCAACCTCATTAGTTCTTACTTCTTAATACTTTGAGTTTGAGTTTAGTTGGTACTTTGGACAAATGTCCCAACAGTAAAATATTCTATTTTCGACCATACTTGTAATCCAAGTATGGTGTCCAAAACTTTTATTCCAAAATGAGACCTGGCACTGCTGCTAGTACAGAGAACATCTCGCCACCAAACTTTGTGCCTTCTCTGTACATTGTGGGACATCTTAGAAACAAAGTCATTGGTACTGTTGCCGGATTATCTCAGGCAAGTAAGTGCTATTGATTTGTTAAGCACAGTGGTCTTAAATTAGACTTGAACAGTGATATGCAGGTACCAAGTTAAATGTTCAGAGGGATGAAGCTTAGAGAACTGAGCAAGCACAATGGAAGCTGGAAGGTCTATTAGAAATGAGTCTAGCTGGTATAGAGAAAACAGGAAGTAGAAACAAGATGGCCGCCCCCAGAGAAAAGATGGCTCAGATAGGGCAGGTCCGGCTGATAGCTGTGATCATTCAGGTGCCTCATTTGGCCCATGCTTTCAGAAAACAGGAAGTAAAGAGGGCCTGACCACAATAGCCAAAGGCAAAGCCAGCAAGAATCAGAAGAAAAGAGGTGCTTATTAGCCTAGGAGCTTAGCTGAGAAGATTCTTCTCCCAAGACTCACACATGCAAGAAAGCTGGAAGACTGCTCAGGAGCAGAAGCCTTGCCTGACAGCCCTGGGAAGAAATCAGCTGTTTTGATAAAATTCCACAGAAATTGTAAATCTTTTCAGTTGTAAAGATATATAAAATTTGCAATTCATTAAGATTTTATGTATTTCTTAGTGGAACTACTGTTTGACCCTTAATGCCTTAGGAGCTGTGAAAAATGAGAATTCAGCTACTTGGAAATATTCCATGAAACTAATTCTCTCAGAACATTTATGGACAGTGGAACAGAGGGAGGTGCTGTAACAGCATTGACACTGTACTTCATCATCCCTCTCTGGAAAGAGAGAGAGATTTATTCTAAATTAATTAATTTAGCCACCTTTACCACAAGTCATCTGAGGAACACTTTTTAGTTTTTCTTTCTTGTTCATGGTAAAAGACAGGTTTTAAGAAATGAGCCTGTATACCAAATACTAGTCAAGTTCTAAAGGGCCTGGTAAAGCTAGTACCACAAGTCAGAGCTGCTAACTATCACCTTGGTATTAGAACCACCTTCCTCGTAAAGTGTTAATGGCCTCAGTCCAGGTCCTAGCAGACATCTGTCTGCATCACACACAAAATAAATGTAAATTGGCAGTGTCAGCAGAGAAAATGAGATTTCATGGGTGTGGGATAAACCAACCCTTCAGGTAAGAAATGACCTCACATAATAGAGATAGTCTCTTCATGGTGAGCTCTGGGAAGCCAAACATTTTGAAGTCCATTCTCACTGTTTCCTGCCCCATAAAGAGCAGACACAACAAACAAGACCTCAGACCTCCTGTAATAAGAAACATGTCCACTTCTAAGAGCATTTATGGCTAATGTGTAAAAGGGGAGATGCACGTATCTAAGCATATTTCTACTTCTCTTTCACCTCAGGTAAAAACTCATGTATTCTCATAATTGTATGGGGTAAGGAGAAGTGTGTAGGTCAACTATTTTTATGGTTTTCTCAGTTTTTAAACAGAGCTATTTGACACTAATCTCTGCTGAAGAAAACATATGTAATAAAAATGTTAGATAATCTGATTGGCACTTTGACATGCTTTAAATATTCTCTATCATTATAACCAATGCATTACAAATGAGCAGCTACTCCTTGAAAATATTGACCAAAACCCCCAATAGCATGTAAATTCCTACAAGTGGTTCTAATGGCTTTATTTCTCTTTCAAATCGTGCCGTATGCTTATAGACATAAGCACTATACCTAATACTGATAGTAATAGCAATGATAAATATCGGTGCATCTTTTGCACATTAACCCATTTCAGCTTTCTCTTGAATGTTACCAAGTAGTAGGATAGATTATTCAAATTATCACTATAAGTGATAACTCATAAAAATAAAAGTTTTTTTTAAGCAAAAATAATGGAATATGTAGTTTTTCATTCTTCACTCTAACCAGCAAATTTATATGTGTATTTGGGGTGTGTATGTGAACACACAGGGGAATGCTATGGTGTTAGAAATAAGTCATGCTTGTTTGCCAAAAATGTATATCTGAAACTAAGCTACTTGTATTAGCCAAGGGGGCTTCAGAGAAACAAAACCCCATGAGAGATTTATTATAAGGAATTGGCTCACACAATTATGGAGGCGGACAAATCCCTAGATCTGCAGGGTGAGTCTGTGAGCTAGCCATTGAAGGAGCCAACAGCGTAGTTCCAGTCTGAAAGCCAGTGGGGCTTGAGACCCAGGGAGAGCCAACTTCTCTGTTTGAGTTCGAGGCAGGAAAAAAGCTAACGTCCCAATTCAAAGGCAGCAAGGCAGGAGGAGTTCCCCTCTTACTCCAGGTGAGTCAGCCTTTTTGTTCTATTCAGGCCTTTGGCTGATTGGATGAGGCCCACCCACATGGGGCGGGGGCAATCTGCTTAACTCAGTCAACCAATTCAAATGTTTAATTTCATCCTAAAACACTCTCACAGAAACACCCAGAATAACATTTCACCAAATATCTGGATGCCCCACTGCCAACTCAAGTTAACACATAAAATTAACCATCCTACCACATTAGTATCAATTAGTATCAATACCACATTAGTATCAATACCAATAGAATGATTCCTGTTCATCAGGAATGAGAATGAGAATGAGATGAGCCCAGGAATATGTTAAGACGTACATCAATAACACTTTAGAGATCATCATTCATCACACTGAATAACCCGTTGATGCAGTAAAAATTGTTTCCTTTCCCACTGGTTGTACTATAGGTGATGTTTGGTAAGCTGTATCTGTCATTTAGGGCAAAAAAAAAAAATCAGATAATGCAAAGAATTTTCAGTCACATGTGTTCTTTAAATGACATATACCGAAAGGTGGCCTTGTTAATAACCTATCTAACGGAAGAAAATAAACTATTAAACAGAAAGTAAGAGAAATAGACTCTCAGAACATAATTACCCCTTTAAAGAAAAATTCACAGGACAACTGCCCTTTGTTTTTTGATTAAACACCTGGAACCTAACTCATTATCTGTAAGAGTTTGTTTCACAGCCTTGAATAGTCATAAGGGGACCACAAGGGTGTGAGCTGTCTGCTTCAGTTCCTGCCAAGACTGTATTTCAAGGACTCTGATAAAGTCAGCCTCACAGAAAAAGAAAAAAAAAAAAAAAACAGGAAAAAACATACACTGCTGCTCCACAGCCGCTTCTGTTATCAGTTGGCAACCACAACTATTTTTCTTTCCTCTTCTCTTTATCTCCATAAGACCCTGAGCTGTTTCTGCTCAGCTGCCGACACCTCTCCTTTCTTTCTCTGGTGTTGTGCGCTTCCCACCTTTGAGAAATAAAATAAAATTTCTTTCTTTAGAACTATTCTAATCTTGAAAAAAAAAACTATTCTAATCTTTAAGGTAAACTTTTTACTACTTTCTATTCTAATCTTCATTAGAGAAACTTTTCTCCACCTGCACTGTGAGCGCCTTCTGAGGTCCCCACCCTGACACATAGCATCGTGGTTGTGGACTTTGGAGTGAAACGTGTGGAGTGGGATTGGAGAGGTACTTCCAGGAAGAGACAAAGGAAAACAAACAAACAACAACAAGAAAAAAAACCCACATCAGGTTGCTTTATCATGGGAACAAAACAGAAGTCCAATTTTTCTACTTGAACATAAGATAAGCCAGGTAAACAGCGAAAATTAATTAAAAACCCCTTCAATTCCTCGCAACTAAGATCAGAGTTATCACAATTGAAGCAGGGATTTTTATAGATGGGGTTCTGGATCTTACGTTCAGGAAGTTTGAAAATGATGGAACCCAGGCAGTGCATAAAAAAATTTTTTTTCAGAAGCTCAGGGATCAAAATTAGAATTCTGCAATGATAGGTAATTCTCTAGTCTATAAATCTCAACCAAAAATGATTGACTTGCTATCACCAGCTAGAAGGAAATCTAAAAAGTTTGTCTTTAAATTCCTTCAAACATGCAGAAAATCATAGTCTTCTCTATTCCTATCTATTTGTTCCACAAGTCACAGACTTGCTCAAAGCTCCAGGACAGTTTCTGAGGGCTTTGGTGATCTGTTGCAGTAGCTGTGGCAGCAGGAAACTCGAGAAGTTGCAATCTTAGGAATTAAGAGCACCATATCAACAAAATAAAACTAAGGTTACTCAAGTCCCAGATAATCGTTTTGCCTTATTTTTCTCATAAGAGATTTTTAAAATACAAAAAAAAAAAGGAGGAACCATCAAAAAATCACTGTAGAAGGAAAACCATCATTTTTTATCAATCATCAATACCATTCTGTATACACTAAATAAAATCCCACATATATTAATAAAAGAAAACATTTTTCCCACTGGAATTTTGAGATGACAATTTCATCAACTTCCTTAAACTGATTTATAATTATCCGTACCATATTCTGCTATGCTTACCAGATACAGGCATTGACTGCATCCCATTTATCCTGTATTGAATCTGGCTCTGAAGGTATTATTACTCTTATTGGAAAGGTTAAAAAATAGAAAAGCAAGAAGTAAGGAATATTCTTTTTTCCTATTGTGATATATGATGTTTTACTATTTATTAAAGAAAAAATAGATTTGGAATATAAATCAAAGAAACTACACCACATTTCAGGGAACTTGTAATGATGTGACTCTAAGTGCTGGTTTTAAAAGCCTGGGAGTTCACAGAGGAGAGGGGAAAGGGTGTCCCACTTTTCCAACATGCTGAACAATTTAGCAAAATAGTATTCTTGAACAAGTCAAGATTCTGGAAAATATTCAAAAATGCCAGACAAAAGCCTGGAGGTAAACCTCTGCAATATTTAGTGTCAATTAGTTTCTTAGCATCCAGTTTGATTCATTGGACTTTAAAATGAATTGAAGAAATTATAAGGAACACAACTAACTACAAACAAAGATTTGGGAAAATGATACCTAATATAAAGCTATAAAATGCTATAACAACTATAAAATCCTATTTATTTATTTATTTATTTTTTTTTTTGAGACAAAGTCTCACTCTGTTGCCCGGGCTAGAGTGCCATGGCATCAACTCCTGGGCTCACAGCAACCTCAAACTCCTGGGCTCAAGCGATCCTCCTGCCTCAACCTCCAGAGCAGCTAGGACTACAGGAATGTGCCACCATGCCCGGTTAATTTTTTTATATATACATTTTTAGTTGTCCAGCTAATTTCTTTCTATTTTTAGTAGAGACAGGGTCTCGCTCTTGCTCAGGCTGTTCTCGAACTCCTGAGCTCAAATGATCCTCCCGCCTCGGCCTCCCAGAGTGCCAGGATTATAGGCGTGAGCCACCGCGACCGACCTAAAATCCTAGTTATTTAACCTTGAAAAACAAAAGGTAAAGAAGGGGAAACTGCCTTGAAATATACAAAAGGATATAAATGTCACAATTATATCACTAGAGAAAATTTTGGATTTCTCTTCCCAGCCCATATCCCAGCTATCCACTGCTAGCCACCATTTGACGGGAGGGGACACTAAGTCCAGGCAGGGGACTTGTTTCAAGAGTTCTTATGAATAACCAGAATTATTTCATGGGAGATCTAGAGATATGAACCCAAGCATCTTGACTTGTAAATTTCTTTCCACTTCTAACATGCTATAGTTAGGTAATTTTATGAATTTTTCCCACAAATATACCAGGATCTACTATTGAAATGAGCATTTGCATCGAAGTAACTGCTTCAGAAAGCCAGACTCACTTTTAAGTCCATTTTTAAGTACTTCTTTTGAAACTATTTGTAGATCCAATTTAAAAGCCACAAAAAAGACTCAGTTTATAATTTTTATTCTAAAATGTTTGCCTATGATCTATAATACATTACCCAGCTTAAATAACAGAATGAGCCCAGAAACTTGTTTCTCAATAACTTTTGATCATTGTTAAAAGCCAAATCCACCTTAGAGGACAGAGATTTGTCTCCAGAAACTTTGATAGAGGGCTTGAAAATTATTCCTGAGGAGTCCTGAAATACTTTGAGACATGGTAAAAATGTATAATAATTGTGGAGTTTTCCAGTATGAACACACTGAAGGGACGTCAGGTATATTTGTGTAAAAACCAAATTAGTTGCATTAAAGAGAAGATAAATAGTGAATTTTTTTTAATATTTCTTGTAATAATGTTATAGTATTAACACTATTTTAGAAATAACTCTTTTTCTCTTAGAGCCCATTCCACTTGTCTTGAAATACCAAAATCGTGTGACAATCTATAAGCCAGACTAGTAGAAATGTGACAATATCTTTATACTCTTTAACTCTGTAACAGTATTATGATTATAGAGAATTAGAGAACCATTAAGATGGTGATATAAGCATATGCTTTAACGCTGCCATCCATCACTGTCATGTTCCTAACACACACAGATAAAGCATGTTTTTTAAAAGGAACATAAAAACACACGATGAATGTGCTTTAAAAATATGTAATTGTGGCCAGAAATGGTGACACTGTTTAATGGATAGCTAAGGTATAATAAAGTCTTTGCCTTATTTTGGAGAAGGATGGAAATACAAGATCACTCTAGACACATACATATTAAAATTCAAAGATAAACACTAAAATAATAGATATATAACTAGTGCTTCTAGAAGTAGAGTGCATATGAAGAGTACATATGTACATAGAGTACATATGAAGTAGAGTACTAGAACCTGGCTCATCACTTAAAGGGGCATGCTGCAGTAGAAACACCCACCACCTTTGAAATGAGGCTTAGAAAAGCCCACACTAACTCTTGCCTAGGGTGAAGACATAGCCAGTGTCACTAGGGAAGGTGGAGAAAGCAGACGCACCTTTGCAGTCAGGAACCGACTTGGCCTCTCCAAGCTTAGTAACTAGGTCAGCGTGTTCGCTGTAACAACAGAGGATCCATAAGCTTTCAATGGAAGATCTACTTTTGGCGCGAAGCTCTCCAAGTCATCCCCAAACTGCAGAAGACAAAGAAGAGTGAATAAGGAGAAAGGGAAAGGGAATAAATCAACACTAAAATGTGCTTATAAATCAAAACTCCAAAACACACAAGGAAACATGGCAGTAAGAAAGAAAATAAATGAAATAAACAGAAAATTATTCTAGATCAATGAGCATGTAAGAGCAATGTGAAAAGGACTTGAAGACAATGTGATTAGGATACTCAAAAAGGTAAAGAAATCCCTGGCAGAGGAAGAAATCATAAAACCAAGCAGGCAGAGATGAAACAAGAAGAGAAGCATATGAAAAAGAACAAATTTAATAGAAATCCTAAAAAAAATCAAAATGTACTCATTCATAAAATTTTTTTAAATCAACAGATGAGAGACTCTCTAGACTGGACATAGAGAGAGATTAGCAAATTTAATGCTAGCATTGTACACTTCCACCTGAATTCAATGCAGAGAGATAAAAAGATTTTTAAGACATATGACAGAACAATTAAGAATCAAAGAAAATAGACCGAGCATGGTGGCTCACGCCTGTAATCCTAGCACTGTGGGAGGCCAAGGCGGGTGGATCGCTCAAGGTCAGAAGTTCGAGACCAGCCTGAACAAGAGCGAGACCCCAACTCTACTAAAAAATAGAAAGAAATTATCTGGACAACTAAAAAAAAATATATATATATATACATAGAAAAAATTAGCCGGACATGGTGGTGCATGCCTGTAATCCCAGCTATTAGGCAGACTGATGCAGGAATATCGCTTGAGCCCAGGAATTTGAGGTTGTTGTGAGCTAGGCTGAAGCCACGGCACTCTAGCCCAGGCAACAGAGTGAGACTCTGTCTCAAAAAAAAACCAAACAAAGAATCAAAGAAAATAGACCAAGCATGGTGGCTCACGCCTGTAATCCTAGCACTCTGGGAGTGGGAGGCCAAGGCAGGAGGATTGCTTTGAGGTCAGGAGTCTGAGCAAGAACAAGACCCTGTCTCTACCAAAAAATAAAAATAATTAGCCAAGCATGGTGTCATGCACCTCTAGTCCCACCTGCTCAGGAGGTTGAGGCAGGAGGATCACTTAAGCCCAGGAGTTTTAGGTTGCAAGGAATTATGATGACACCACTGCACTTTAGCCAGGGTAACAGAGAGAGACTCTGTCTCAAAAAAAAAAAAAAAAAAAAGGAATCAAGGAAAATACCCTGAAAGGAGCCACCATTCTATCTACCACACCTATAAACAAATATATAAGAATAATATCATATGGAAATGAGTACTCTGCAGAGAATCAAAATAAGATACTATAACTTGGTAGCTCTTGATTGAATGGTCAGGGCAAGCCTCTTTGAGAAGGTGGCTTCTAAACTGAGTCTTAATGACAAGAGGAAGCCAGCTGGCCTGGCTGTGTTGATGGTGACAGTGGCTGGTGAACAGAGGATGACAGGGAAAGTGATACGGAGGCAAACTGGTAGGCAGAGGCTGGGTCGTGTGCGGATTTACTAATGTACATGCTTCTGCTACATGCTATGATTAGAAGGTTTTAAATGGTGTGAGAGTGTGATCTGGTTAATTCTTTTTGAAAGTCACTCCAATTGCTGGAATGAAAACAGATCATAGAGATTTATTAATAACAGTTGACACAAGGAGACCAGTAGAAGACAACTGTAGAGTCGTCCTGGGGTTAAGCAATGGCAGCTCAGACTGGAGTGACGCTGGGGTGGGTGGCGAGAGGTAGACAGGCCTGAGGAGCAGCTTGAAGCAGCAAGACTTGATGACTTATTAGACGTGGGATATGAGGAACAGAGGGAGCCAAGGAAAATCCCTTGTTCTTTGTTCTTGTTATCTTGGTAAATATTACCTTGTGCAATCCTGCTTTTCTTAAAAATTACATTTCAGTTTACGTCCACATAATCACTTGAGGTGATATCTCACTGTGGTTTTGATTTGCATTTCCATGATGATTAGTGATGTTGAGCACCTTTTCATATACCTGTTGGCCATCTGTATGCCTTCTTCGGAAAAATGTCTATTCTACTCCTTTGCCCATTTTTAAATCAGTTTGTTTCTTTTTTCTTTTTTTTTTTTTTTTTTTTGAGACGGACTCTCACTCTGTTGCCTGGGCTAGAGTGTCATGGCATCAGCCTAGCTCACAGGAACCACAAACTCCTGGGCTCAAGCAATCCTACTGCCTCAGCCTCCTGAGTAGCTGAGACTGCAGGCATGTGCCACCATGCCCTGCTAATTTTTTCTATATTTGTAGTCGTCCGGCTAATTTCTTTCTATTTTTCAGTAGAGACGGGATCTCGCTCTTGCTCAGGCTGGTCTCGAACTCCTGAGCTCAAATGATCCATCCTGCTCTGGCCTCCCCGAATGCTAGGATTACAGTCGTGAGCCACCGCGCCTGGCTGGGTTATCTGTTTTATTGTTATTGAGTTAGAAAGGTTCCTTATATATTTTAGATATTAACCCCTTATTAGATATATAGCTTACAAGTATTTTCTCCCATTCTATAGGTTGTTTTTTCATTTTATTGACTGTTTCCTTTGCTGTGCAGAAGCCTTTTAGTTGGATATAGTCCCATTGGTTTATGTTTGCTTTTGTTGCCTGTGCTTTAGATATCATATTCAAAAATCATTGCCAAGTTCAATATCAAGGAGTTTTTTCTCTATGTTTTCTTCTAGTTTTATGGTTTCAGGTCTTATGTTTAAGTCCATTTTGAATCAATTTTTGTAAGATAAGGGTTCAATTTCACTCCTCTGCATGTGGATATCCAGTTTTCCCAATATTATTTATTGAGGAGATTCTTATTTTCCCATTGTGTGTTCTTGGCACCCTTGCTGGAAATTAGTTGACTGAATTGCATGAGTTTGGCTTCTGCTCTGACATTCTTCATGTCTAAGGGATGTTTGCAGCCCCACCAGGGATGGAGCAGGGAAAGGGTGGAGAGGTGAGGAATGATAAACTTGTACTTGGCTGAGCAGCTTCCTACTCTTGCCCTGGCCGTACTTCTCTCAGTGCGTTTGAAGGCTGCACAGGGGCCTCCTGTAGGCCTGGCTTCACTTTCCGTCCACTCCGTGCAGGCACACGTTGCTGGAGTCTCCTCTCTCTTCCAGGGGCTCCAGCCCCGCTCCCTCTCTGCATGGTGCACACATTGTCCACAGGAGATACACAAGCATCCTCTGGCAGGGCGTATTTGAGCTGTTCCAGCACGATCGCCGTGGCCATCCCACCAGATAGTAAGTAGAGCCTTTCCCTGCACTCCCTATATCCTGGCTGATGTCAGACCCCAGGCATCAAAATAACAAAACAGAAACATCATTTAAGAAGTTAAATCACCCTTATTAATTTGTCCAAAAGCTTTGTCATCGCTATTAGTGATCCGAAGCAGTAAATATTTTTTTAAGTAAATTAGGATAAATGCATATAAATTAAATTAGTTTGAAATTTTTAAATTATCTTTGCTTCTCTCTCTTTCTCTCATTCTTGAGAATATATATGTTCATCCAGATTGAGAATCCTTTCCATTTCAGAGCACAGTCTCACTCATCCACAGTTTATTTGAATCAGAGAGTTGGACTACATAGTTAAGGCTCACAGAGGCAGCAGGTTAGATCTTGTCTTCAGCCTAAGGGCAACGACGTCCCTTGTTGTACCAGCACTGCTGATTGAAAGTGGAACTCACAGTACACACCCTTGGCTCTTAAAAACATTAGAATCAGCAATGGAGTACTATTTCGGCCGCTGCTCTCTTAAATCTTGATTTGGGATTCTTTTTTTCTCTTTTTATTTCTAAAGAATATGCTGTATAAATGTTTTTAGAAAGGATCCCAGTGGAAATGTTTACCCAATAGAAATATAAAACTAACCATGAACCATTTATAGACAAAGGAGTGAGAATGCCAACTCCACCACTTCCTCCCCCTCCTATTCGCTATTTCACACTGTCTATTCTTCAGAGCTTGTCTGAACTTGCTCATTACAGTTTTAAGGGATGGCCCATTTCTTTGAGTATTCACTTCTTTCATATTGCTTTGAGAAAAATCAGTAAAATCCTAGTAGTATTCAGAGATAATGTACAAAATTATTTCCTTCCTTTTCCCAAATTTTTATAAACTATGAATATCTCCAAATGTAGAGAAGAAAGAAAAGAGGCAGGGTACCCGCCAAGGATAGAACTCCAAGGGGACAATAAATTGACATTGGTCCTGGGACATACTTATCACCTTTTATCCACATTAGTAATTATGCTCATTTAGATTTGCTCACTCCCCAGGTGTAAGAGTACACACCACTCATCTCCAGAGCTCGCATTTCAGATTCTGAGGTCCCCCATGGAGGAGAGTTTATTTCATCATTGATCCTGAGTTCTACTGAAAAAATGACTTTTCTTTAATGGTGTGGAGTTCCCAAATGTTCCAAAACAATATTTTTATTAAAATTCTTAAGAGAAATCTCATCCTTTATTTCATTCATTCATTAGTTCATTCAAGCAACATGTGTTTCTGGACTACCTACACCTAGTATCTTTACCTGTAGACTTTTGGTGAGGGATTGAAGATACAATGGTAAACAAACAAAAAAGTCTCTGCTCCCATGGAGTTTACCGTCCATCGGGTTCACTCATTCGACTGTCTTTATTGAGCCCTTACCATATGCCAGACGAAGTTTTAAGAGGTAGGACACAGCAGAGAACCAGATAGAACATAAATCATTTTTGAAAAAGTGTTTTTTCAGGACTTAATATATCCTATGAAGAAAAGGAAGTAGAGAAAGTTAATATAAAGTGATAGCATGTGCTATTTTTGATAGATTAAACAAAAAAAGTGATAATTGAGCAAACACCACAACAGTTAAAATAATGAGTCAAACATCTTGAGGAAGAGCATCTCAGACAGATATGACACAAAACCTAAGGTCTTGAATGAAGGAGGATGATGGACTGTTTTCTCTAAAGCTTGACAACACTTTTAAGCTCATGTGAATAATTTCCAACATTGCAATACTCACATTTAAATCAACTTGCCATTAGGTATATGATACCCAGACAACTCCAAAACATGGTTTGTAAGTTTGAAGTTTGCACAGTTTGACACCATATGCTTTTCTCTGCTTACTTATTTGTTTGCTTAGATTTGTGTATACCTATCATCCCTGAAATCTCTAGGAGAAATGTGCACATCATTCAAACATAGCAATATTCTATAATTTTTTCTCAGAGACAAATTTCCCGTAGTCTTCTGTCTTCTGCTCTGAATGGTTGTTCTCTAGTTTTCAGGGTTCCTGAGAATGTTGATGCCATTCATATTTAAGAAAGAGCCAATGAAAAGCTGAATAGAAGAGTTTTGTCAACTTGTGGACTTTGTTATTGGGTAATCTACCTAGGAGATTAAGTTTGTGTACCTCCAACTCTCAGTATCTACACATCTTCGGTAGGGGGAAGGGGTTGGTAAGTTCTTTTCCAGAAAAGAATCTTATATTTCTCTACCTTGCAGAAAAAAATCCTGGCAGTCAGTGCCTCTGAGCATTTGCTGAAGGAAAGGGATCGGAGACTTACCATTCATAATGTAAACATTTGTTTAACCCCTATTTTCAGCATGGAGGAGATTGCAAGATCAGAGTCTCTGTACTTGACTCTCTTGAACAAGTGACCTTCTAATCTTCTTGGGAAAAGGAGGGGCATTCATCAGCTGTACAGAACTTAGAAGATAAGGTACTAACTACTGCAAATATTGACTCCCGACCCTGCTTTCCTCTCCCTCTGCATCTGTCTCTAATCCTTGAGACCTTTTAGGTTTTCAGGCATGACGACATTTACTTCTGTTCAAGTCAATAGCCTACTGATTCAAATGTCACTTGTCCATCTGATTTCTACCATCCAAAACATAGTTGCAAGTGTTTTTTTTCTCTCTATCTTTACCCTTGTAAACACTTCCACTTGTTTTAATCTCATTACCATCATTTAGGTTTGATTTGGGGCTCATTCAATCTGTAGTATCTCAACTGTTTTTTCCCACAATCAGATTTCTTTCCACAAAGAATTTCTTATAAATAGAATTGTCTCCATCTCATCTTTTCTAATTTTATTATTTTTCAAAACTAAGTGAAAGAAAAAAACATGATACATTTGAGATATAGATGAAAATCACTAGGCTTACCAGAAGTTGTATCTCTTTACTTTTAATCTGATGCTTATTGGATTTAGACCAGTTGAATACATGAACATTTATAAGGTACACGAACAAGCTTAAAGGATGTGTTTTAAAGGCTGAAAATGCATAATAAAAATTAAGTTTCATAGATGAAGTATAATTAGGATTTTATAATGGCACTCTTTCTATAACATATAAATTTATCACTAGTCTTCAAGGAATTTAAGTTTCTGAAAGTTCCGGTAACATATGTACAGAACTAAAAAACTGTTCATATAATTTTGGGGCCATCATCTTAAAACTAAGGCATAAAGAAATAAAAAGCTACCCAAATAGAATAGCTATAAAGCAATTTAGAAACTTCAAAATTCTTTGTATATAACTCCCTTGTCTCATTTATGTTTTTAAAATATAATATTATGATTTCCCTCTATCAAAACTTATTTTTAGTTAAAAATTATTATTTACATTATAATGAATAATAATTTTCATTACTCACTGAAAGCTCAAATTAATGTTACCTTTTGACCCTGAAAAACAATGAAGCATGCTTCAGCAGATAGAAAACATTTGAGGGAAGAAGAAATTAATATGGTGTAACAAAAAAGGTTAAACGTTTGAGATTAAACCCAAATATGTATTTTTTTATGAAATTCCACTAAATGACAAAATTTTCAACAGCAATCTTGGAAGCTGGAGATAATGGAGCAATACATTTAAAATTCCGGGGGAAATTAATTTCTAACTTAGAATTCTATTTCTAGTCATACAATCAAGCGTGAGACTAAAATAAATACATTTAAACACATATCACATCTCAAAATAATTATTTCCAATGCAGTCTTTCTCAGAAGCTACTCTCTCAAAACATGGGGAAAAAATCAAGGAAGCAGAAGTCCTGGGACCTGGGAAGCAGGAGATCTGACAAAGGAGAGAGCTGCAGAAAAGTCTAAGAATGAGAATGAAGAGCAGTCCTAAGAATCCTAAGACTAACCTGATAAGGAAAGAACAACCAGCCCCAACAGGAACCTAGAGACAGAACACTGCAGGACAGATGCTAAAATAAATAAAAATAAAAATAATCCAAGAGACCTGAAATCAGGCATACTAACAATTAAACAAATGAAAAACCTCAGTGAATGATTACCTAAGCAGTCAGAGTTCTCTAAATGTTGGGGATGATTTAACAAAGGTATTAAATACATGGAAATCTAAACAATAAGACAATTGTTAATTTACTCCAAGAGAAAGAAAATGACACAGGAAAAGGATATTTAGCAATAGTTGCTATGTAGTTTAATTGTGAATAACATATATGCAGTCAGAATAACGTAAGCACTGAGTTTTTGTCTTACCAAAAATTATGGGATAGCTGAATTAAGAGGATGAGTTGGGAGAGAAACGTCTGGGTGAAACAGGGATTTTTCCATTTGTTGGTCTTAAAGACATAGTCTCATCTTCCATAGAAGGAATTTGAGAGGTTGTTTTTTCAAATTTTAAGCTAAAGAAGAGGTAACATAAGTACATTTCATAGTATAGAAGAAATCCCACAAGAAACAGAACTGAAAATGAGTTGTCTCTGGTGTGTGGGAATCAGAATCAGGGATGGACAGGGATTGCTAATTTATTTAATTGTCATTTTATTTTAAAGCGTATTGATTTTTTTAATGATCATGGACCAGCAGTTGGTTAGATCTAGATTTGAGTCTGGTCTGGTTATTCAGAAGCCCAGACAGGTTTACTGTGTCTCCTGAACTATACCCCCGAAATTCCACAGCAGTTTCTAAAACAAAATAAATATTCTTCAGATATTCCCTCCAGTACAAACGTTGGTACTCAGGCTTATTTTGAGCATATTTCCTGAACCCAGAAGCCCCATATTCTTGACAAAATACAGCATGACCATATCCTTGTCCCAAATGTTCTAAAGATGTGTGCTCAGCCAGACTCTTGTCCCCTCGGCTTCCTGTTGAAAGGGACTCTGCAGAGACTGAGGAACAGTAAGGTCCAAAGTGGCCCATCACCTTTAAGAGATTACTCAGACAAGATAGGGAATTTCCAAGGCATCTGTGGATTTCCTAGGCTTTCAAAGGCCCTCCAGTCTCAGACTTCAATATAAGAGTCCTCAATTCTGAATGAGCAATGGAAGGGACAGCTGAACATGACCAGAGCCAGTAGGTGGGAGGTCACACTTCCTAATGACCTGGTGTGTCTATTGGGGTAGCGATAAGAGACTGTGATTCATTCTTGACTCAAATTTCTATCCATGTACCTAACAAATATTTTCACAAGAATTTTTAAAATTTTATCTCACACTTTAAACACATTTGGCTGTTTTTAAAGCTGGTGCTGTTGGAAATTTGAATAGAAACAGAAGATTGTTTGAAGCAAATGGTGTCTGGCATTCAGTCCTAGCACACAGGTCTGTTTTTCTGTCTCATCACTGTTGCTATTTACAAAGCCAACTGCAGCTCCTTAGCATTTGTCACTCTGAACAACAGATCTACATTCTTCCCTTATCAAGCTCTGGTCCCTCCTACTCAGCTTAATGTTTGACTAAAGTAACTCAAGTCCGTTGTGCTATTTGACATGCTTTACCTCCTCTGAGAAAAGAATTTCCACATTGGGCTGTATCGAGTACCCACTTTATTCAGCTGCATACAGATGTTTTATGTTTATAAACATGCAAAATTTTAGAATGTTTCCAGCCTATTTATGTTACTTACAAATGGATATAGCAACTGCTTGCATGTTATATTACAGTTGTAAAGCAAGGGTGCATTGGGCTATATAATCTCCTATTAATATAAAGTACCAAAAGAAGTCGTTTTATATCAATATATACTGTCTTAAATTGTAAAAGTATTAACCGTATCTTTTATTCTCAACACCGTGATACTGGACAAGATTTCAGCCAAAAGAATTCAAACCCGATTATTCCAGTAGAGGTGATCATTTTTCCTTCTTTAGCTGTTTACTGGGTTTTTAACCGCCTTAAATCTCAATGTAAATCTTTGACTGTAGTAGCCTTCAGAGCTTTCTGGTTTAGATTTTGGTTTGCAATTCCCAGTTGCTCTCAGTCAAGGAGAGAGCCCTGAGCCAAAACAGAATTACACAGAGGACTCTGACACCATCTTTGCTATGCCATTACCTCCCCCATCGAAAAAATAAATAAACAAGCAAAAATACGTTTTTATTTTGAGATATAATTTACCTAGAGGAGGACTCATAAATCTTAGTTGTACAGCTCAATGAATTTTGATATATGTATATCCCCAGGTGAACAATATCTAGGTGAAGAAGTGGAACATTTTTACCCCCCAAGGAAACTCCTCTGACCCCTCTCCACTCAATGGCCCTTCTCTGCCCCAGAGGGAACTTCTTTTCTGATTCCTATCACCATAAATTAGTTTTGCATGTCTTTTACATGACGTTAATACAGATAATATTATAAAGTTTATATTCTTTGGTGCCTGGCTTCTTTTGAATAATGTAATGTTTTTTGAGATAAAGGGAAGACTCAGAGTATGAAAAAAAACAAAGTAAAATGACCTTTTCACCAAAAATGGCATAATTTTATGTTTAAAAATCCAAAACCACTTGGGAAAAATGTCTATAAATACTGAGAAATTTAAAAAGGTCAAAGAATACAAAGTCACCATACAAAATTAAACTGTATCTCACTATACCTTTTAAATAAATTTATGGCTGATCCAATAAGAAACTATTTGCTGGAATGGAAGTATTCTCAAACAAATATAGACTCAGGGACACACACACAAACATAACTCTAAAACAAGCATGATTAATGAGGTAAAAAAAAAAAAAAAGACCTAAAATATCCCTAAAACCTAGTATGAAATCAGGATTTTTTAAAAAAGAAAGTAGTAGGCAATGCATAGAAGACACTTAACTCTTGTATTCATCATTTTGTCCTTCCTGAGAAGAATTTCTCATTCAAAAATTAATATGTATATATTTCCTTATTTCTTTGTGAATACGATTTTTAACAGTTAAATTGCCAGGTATTTTATAGAGTATAACTCACTGGAAATGAGACTTTTTGCTTCTATTCTCTGCTTATAAAAAAGAGGATTCTCTATGAGCAAAGTGCTAAATGGAAACATTTAGATTGTCTTAAGTGAACTACTTTTGCACACTCAGGCTTTCTCTGTGTGTGTGCTCATGTTCACATTTTCTATTCCTCACAAAGGATTACTGGCCAAATCAAATAAGCGCAAGCTTTAAATAGATGTAATCAAGTTAAGTAAAGTCTAAAGGTTGGCTGTAGACTATGCACAGAACAAGATTACCAGATAATTTGCTTTTCTGTAACTAACTGAATGAATGTAGATAACTGTAGACACATTTGTTTTGAGTTTCCCGTGTACTAGACAGTATATTTAAGACTTCATATTCCTATCTTATTTAATTGCCACAAAAACTGAAACAGGTATTATTTTCCTCATTTTATAGATGAGAAATCCAGGTTTTGAGAGTTCAAGCAACTTCCCCGAGGTTACATAATAAATAAAGAAAACAGGATTCAAATCAAGAGCTCAGTTCCAGGCCCCGATACCAACCTCTTTGCTGCCTTCCTGTATGTAAGTCAGTGGTCTCCAGTTCCTTTTTTTGATCAATCCCTAAGTGCAGGGCTAAATTGTTATATATAAGTAAAAGTTCTTGAATGCCTCAATTGCAATGGAAAAAATACTTACAACATGTAGGAACAATGTGATGGAGCATCTAGATTCTAATAAAAGGGATCATAATAACCGACATAAAAATTTGGCATAGTGCAACAAAATAGTGTTGTATTTACGTGTTTAGCAAATACTGACCTCCTCTAACGCATCACTTATATGTGTGATTTTCATGTAAACATCACAGCAGCTCTATGGAGAAGTACTTCCACAGTTTCCCACAGGAGCACATGTGGGCTCAGAGAGCAAAACGATCTCTACTTAAGATCACAACTGCTGCTTATAACTGGACAGTTAGAGAGCTCCTGCAAACTGAGGAGCTCACTGAAAGAAAAATGCAAATGCCCAATAAAAATATCAAAAATCTTCAACTTCATTAAAATCAAAGAAATTCACATTTAAACCACAGAGAATACAAACGTTTTATCCATCAAATTGACAAATATAAGAAGTTCAAACTTTTCCAATGATGAAAAGGATGTGCAGATAAAGCTATGCTCTCTCATTCTGTTGCAAAAAAAAGATTATCAAGAGGGGCGGAGTGGAGACTTGGAGGTAGAGTGGAAATGATTAATTTTATGTAATTATTATATAATTTTAGTGGTTAAACTAAATGTGTTC
>CAUYSK010037266.1:0-14846 GCA_963575035.1 Avahi laniger | reverse complement strand
GAGCCCACCCTCCTGCAGTTGCATGTTTCGTCTTCCCCTGCGTGGACTTTTTTTTTTTTTTTTGGAGACAGAGTCTCACTGTGTTACCCAGGCTGGAGTGCCGTGGCGTCAGCCTAGCTCACAGCAACCTCAAACTCCTGGGCTCAAGCGATCCTCCTGCCTCAGCCTCCCGAGTAGCTGGGACTACAGGCATGAGCCACCATGCCCGGCTAATCTTTTCTATATATTTTTTTTTAGTTGTCCGATTAATTTCTTTCTATTTTTAGTAGAGATGGGGTCTCGCTCTTGTTCAAGCTGATTTTGAACTCCTGAGCTCAGCCCTGCGTGGACTTTTAATTCTCACAGCAGACGGTAGCTCAGCTGCTGTTTTCTACCCTGGATGACTCCACAGCCACCCAGGCACCAAAGGCTCACCAGCTTCTACCCCTTCATCCTTCCGTTTCCCAAACGCTGCTTTTGCCATATTTCAGTGAGTCAAGGTTATTCTAGCAAATCCCACCTCTGATGCCAACTGTATCCCCAAGACCACCCCTATGTCCTGCTAGTAGGATTCCCAAGACTCAGCATATGTCATGCTTGTGACTATGATTTGTTACAACAAAGGGGCACACAGCAAAATCAGCAAAGGGAAAGGACACGTGGGAAGAAGTCCAAAAGAAACCAGATGCAAGCTTGTAAGAGGACTCTCCCAGTGGGGCCACTGCATCTGACTCCTCTAGCAATGAGTTGTGAGAACACATGTGAAATGTCTACCAGGGAAGCTCATTAGAAACTCAGCACCCAGGGTTTTTATTGCTGGCAGATCACATAAACATCTTCTGCCTAGCATGGTACCCAAATTCCAGACTTCCAGAGGGAAAGCAGGTGTTCAGCATTAACAGTGCTCTTTGCAGTGAGTAATATTAATTAGGGTGGTGTGAATCCTAACATCCAGGCTCCCAGACACCAGCCAAGGCCATTGTTACCAGCAAGCCTTTCTAAAGGTAAAGTCTCAGGCTTGCAGCATTAACTGTTTTCTGCACACTAGGTCAGGGAACTTCATTATGAGAAAATATTACGGATACCCTGTACTCAGAGCAATGAATGCTGACCAGGGAGCTCATGTCATTCCCTGTACCAATAATATGGTACTGTAGGCATGATTCTATTGCATTTTAAGTAAGTAAATGCCAGCATCAGAATTTTGCGTGACAGTATTTTCTCTGAATCCTGCTTGTGGATGTTAGTGGGTTGATGATCTTTTTTCAGAAACCAGGGTTTGAAGGAACCGTGTATCTCAGTGGTTCCTATGCTCAGGGTCTGGGCTGTCACGCTCACGTGCCCAATATGGCATATGGAAATGAGAAATTGAGAGTGCGGCGTCCACGGTGATATGTGGGGAACCACTTCCTCCTGGAATTTGAGACAAGGGAATGTTTTGTTGGAAGACACTGCTGAATCCTTTATATCTTTTATATCCATGGCAAATTTGTAGTCAGATAAGTTTTGGACTTCAGTTAATTTCTTTGCAAAGTAGAATTGTTAATCCTATTTATAAGGTTAGCAGGAATAATCTTTATGGCTCTGGTGAAAAGAGCTGTTTGGGGATTGTATAACCTCACTCTGTGCATACTTTGTGCGTGTGTGTGTGTGTGTGTGTGTGCGTGTGGGTATCAAGGTTGTAAGGCTTCAGCACTGGGGCTCGGGAGTGTGTGGAATGTGTAGAGGTCTAAGTTCTCGCATGTTTTTCCTCTTTTCTGAGCTATAATTTCCCAGTAACTTTGTTTCCATGAAAATGCACAGAGAAAAAGTAGAAACCAAGCCTAGGATCATTATTACACAAATAAGTTAAAATGAATACTTCTCTAAAAGTATGTTTTCATTCAGCCTGTTGGACCTGTGGTTCTTTAAGATACTATGTCTCCCTGGCCCTGGTTGCAAGTTGGGTCCCCTCAGGCCCCTTGGCCTCATGTTTGGTGAAGGTAACAGAAAGAAAAGTTCCCAGTCCTAATAAAACTTCATTTAAGTTTGACCCTGTGCTGGATGTGGTGCTGAGTGGTGTGTGGTGTGCAGCAGCGGAGGACTGAGATATTTTGTGTCACAAGGGATCGATGGTCTTAAAATGCAAATATCTGTTTCATTTGTATAGCATCTGTTTTATAGCTCCAATGTGGTCTGAACCCTTTTGATAGAAGTAAGTCTTGAACTGGTCACATTAAAAATGTAGAGATACGTCCAGGGTATTAATGGCACTGTTAAATCCGTGAGGAAGTGCATGTAGACAGAGAGGAAGACGTTGGACAACTGAATCACAGAGTAGATGTTGGGAGACCACGGAATCTCGCGTGAACTAGGTGTGAATTGAATGCAGCGCTCACATGCTGTCGGTCTCAACCATCCTCCTGTAAACGTGTTTGATGTTTTAGGATTCAGTGGTCTTTGAGGACGTAGCTGTGGAGTTCACCCTGGAGGAATGGGCTTTGCTGGACTCAGCTCAGAGGGACCTCTACAGAGATGTGATGCTAGAAACCTTTCAGAACCTGGCCTCAGTAGGTAAGGGTGACATCATTCCTTCACTTAGTTATTCAGAGAACAAGTATTTCTTACACATCAAACCTGTCACGAAATTTGGAATGTGGAAAGGGCAAGCATTGGCAAATCTGACAAACATGCTCACAGCTGTTATAGTGCTAGAATCTATTATGAGAATGAGAATTTATGTATTAAACTGAATTTTTCTTTCTGTAAAGAAAGCTCCCTTTGTGTCATCATTGTGGATATAGGCTTCATGGGCCCAGTGAAGTTTGTTTTTGCAACCTAGCGAAAATTTTATTGTGTTTATTAAATTGCCTCCCATTTTGACACCTTGTGCTTGACAAAGTCCTGAAACAGCTAAAACTCTTCAGTGTCTTTTTTTGGCTAACAGGTGTCTTTTTTCTTAAAAGATTTATTCACTTTTTGGTTACAGATGATGAAACTCAATTTAAGGCCAATGGATCAGTTTCTAAGCAGGATATTTATGGAGAAAAAATACTCAAGGAACCTAAAATAGCAAAATTCATCCGAAATGTTTCCTGGGCCTCTGTTTTAGGAAAAATTTGGGAAGACCTTAGCCCCGAAGATGAGCACACAAACCAGGGAAGAAATCTGAGGTGAGTTGTACTTACAAGATAAAGTAGTATTCCAGAAAAGAATCTTAGTATATCACAAAATTTAGAACACAAGCAAACAGAAAACTCATATATGCCTAGTTCCAAATTTGTTTATTCACAGCAGCATTTTTACAAAAAATATTTCTTTAAATGTGACTTAGACATTGAGCATTAGAAACATAATTCAGTTGGAAACAATTATCAAGAAACCCCATATATAAGATATACCTTTAATAATGGCAGTGGTCAAACCCTCTTTCAGAGCATTGTGTTTATTCTACTTTGAAACAATTCAGAAAGGGGAGAAAACCTACACTTTCACTGAAAATGGTGAAAATGCAATTCTAATAAATATTAATAGATCATTATTAATCAAACCATTAATAGCATGCTTCTCATTTTTAATAGAAATGATATGGTTGAGAGACTTCGTGAAAGTAAAGATCAATGTGGAGAAGCCTTCAGTCAGATTCCAAATCTTAATCTCTACAAGAAAATTCCTACTGGAGTAAAACAGTATGATTACAATGCATATGGAAAAGTCTTCATGCACCATTCGTCCTTCAAGAGTCACATCACAGTTCACACTGGACACAGACCATATCAGTGCCAGGAATGTGGGCAAGCCTACAGTTGTCATTCATACCTAAGAATGCATGCGAGAACCCATAATGGAGAGAGACCCTATGTGTGTAAATTATGTGGGAAAACCTTTCCTCGTACCTCTTCCCTCAATCGACATATGAGGATTCACACTGCTGAGAAAACCTATGAGTGTGAACAGTGTGGGAAGGCCTTCATTGATTTTTCAAGTCTTACTAGTCATGTGAGAAGTCACACTGGAGAAAAACCATATAAATGTAAGGAATGTGGGAAAGCTTTCAGTTATTCCTCTACTTTTCGAAGACACATGATAACACACACTGGAGAGAAGCCACATAAATGTGCAGAATGTGGAGAAGCTTTCAGTTATTCCTCAGCTTTTCGAAGACACATGATAACGCACACTGGAGAGAAACCCTATGAATGTAAACAATGTGGGAAAACCTTCATTTATCTCCAATCGTTTCGAAGACATGAAAGGATTCACACTGGAGAGAAACCCTATGAATGCAAACAATGTGGAAAAACCTTCATTTATCCCCAGTCCTTTCGAAGACATGAAAGGACTCATGGCGGAGAGAAACCCTATGAATGTAACCAATGTGGGAAAACGTTCAGTCATCCCTCATCCTTTCGAGGACATATGAGAGTGCACACTGGAGAGAAACCCTATGAGTGCAAGCAATGTGGGAAAACTTTTAATTGGCCCATATCCTTACGAAAACATATGAGAACCCACACTAGAGAGAAACCCTACGAATGTAAGCAATGTGGGAAAGCCTTCAGTTTATCTGCTTGCTTTCGAGAACATGTGAGAATACATCCTGAAGATAAATCCTATGAATGCAAGCTATGTGGGAAAGCTTTCTATTGCCACATATCCTTACAAAAACATATGAGAAGGCATACAGCAGAGAAACTCTATGAATGCAAGCAATGTGGGAAGGCCTTCAGTTGGCCTGAACTTTTGCAACAACACGTGCGAACACACACTGTAGAGAAACCTTACGAATGTAAGGAATGTGGGAAAGTCTTCAAATGGCCATCATCTTTACCAATACATATGAGACTGCACACTGGAGAGAAACCTTACATATGTAAGCACTGTGGGAAAGCATTTAATTGTTCCTCATCCTTAAGAAGACACATGAGAATACACACTACAGAAAAACACTGTAAGTATAATATGGGACCTCCTCCTGCAAATGAATTTGTGTACAATGCTCCAGAAAATTCACACCAGGAGAAAGAGCTTATAAAAGTTGTAAATATGGTATTGCCTTTATGAGTACCTCATCTATAAAGTGAACATATAAGGAGTGTATTTATAGTCTATTTACAAATAAATAGGTGAAAAATATTTCTCTAAATACTGTTAGCTGTACTACATATATGTGGGCAGGTAGTTATTTTTCTCTTACAATTCAGTAAATAAAACTTTTACAGTTTGTTGGACTCATGGATGATTTGAAGTGTATTTTAAATACACAAGTAGATTTAATTTTTACTTAGTTTCTTAAATTGTTCTCTAAGTAAGGAGTTATTGGCACAAAGACACTTTGTTATTTGTTGGGATTTTTTTTTTTAACTGACTTAGTGTAGCAGATATTGGATATAACTTACCTATTATATTTTCAACCTTTCTTATTGGGAGAATCTTTATTTTATTTATTTTTAATTTATTTTTTTCAATTCCATTTTCCTCCTAAGAAGTAGTTAGCAGAAATTTGTAATTAGGCAAAATTCTTCAAAGAGTATAGTCTCAAGTGAATTGTTCTTTTCAACATTTCCCATTTACTGTTTGTCCTTGCTTGTGATTGTGAAGTGGACAATAGGCACTGACTTAAGAGACACCTGTGATATGACAATGAAATCTACAGTTGGAGATAGTTCTGCTGGCCTGTGGTGTGTCAGCGTGGGTAACGTTAGCAACTGCATTTGCCAGAATCCTTTCCCTTTATGGTTCCATCTTTAAATTTACCAATAGCCTAACTTGCATGAGACTTACAAGGACGATGTGAAGAAGTCACTACCGAGTTTTTTGGGGCCACAATAAATGGAGATAGATAGATGCATAGCGGCATTGTGGACACCAGCCTTCAGCTTATTTTCCAGATTCTTGGCCCTGCCAATCAAGAGTATCATCAAAACAAACACTAAGTGCTTGATTTCCTGTTTGTCAGAGGTGTAATCTTCCACAGACATCTCCATGAGCTTGGTATCAAGGGTATACCTGTGTGGTCAGGCACCCACAGTTTGGATTTTCCTGCAAACCCTACGTGACCTACAGACCACTGATTCAGATTGTCATGGTTGGCAATGTCTCATGTTCTGATTCTCCTTTTCTCTACATCTTAACACATTTGTATAATGTCTAATTTGTACAGTGAACACCTTGTTCTCTTAATACTTATAGTGGCTCTGTGATCCTGGTTCCACCGCAAGGCTAAAATGTTGCAGCAAAACAAGAAAACAACACATGGACTTTGTTACCCTTTTGCATTTTTAGGTGTGCTTACCCAGTTCTATGTGAGAACAAATACCTTCCTAATATATTAGATTTGGGGACATTTCTGTTACTCAAAGCTGAATGCAGTTCCTTGATATGGCTTTAATTCTTGTTTGATTGTGTCATTAAAAATAATGTGGTTTTGCCGGGCGCAGTGGCTCACGCCTGTAATCCTAGTTCTCTGGGAGGCCGAGGCGGGCAGATTGTTTGAGCTCAGGAGTTCGAGACCAGCCTGAGCAAGAGCGAGACCCCGTCTATACTAAAAAAAATTGGAAAGAAATTAATTGGACAACTAAAAATATATAGAAAAAATTAGCCGGGCATGGTGGCACATACCTGTAGTCCCAGCTACTCAGGAGGCTAAGGCAGGAGGATCGCTTGAGCCCAGGAGTTTGAGGTTGCTGTGAGCTAGGATGACGCCATGGCACTCACTCTAGCCCGGGCAACAGAGTGAGACTCTGTCTCAAAAAAAAAAAAAAAAATATGGTTTTTTTTTTTTTCAAGGAAAACCTTTTAGAGATATTTCTTAGAAATATCCTATTTACTGTGTTTTCAAATCAGTTGTATATTGACTGTACTAGTTTCCCAGGGTTGCCATAACAAAGTACAAAGACTGGCTGGGATAGGAGAACAAAAATTTTCTGTTTCACAGTTCTGGAGCCAGAAGCCCAAAATCAAGGTGTTGGCAGGCCCTTTGTTCCATCTGAAGATGCTAGGGAGTGATCTGTTTCAGGCCTCACCTAGCTTATGGTAGTCCCTGAGACTTGCAGCAGCATAACTCTAATTTTCACCTGGCAGTCTCCCTGTGTACTGGTCTATGCCTTCATATGGTGTTCTTTTTATATGTACATCACTCAAATTGGGCCCCACCCAACTTCAGGATGACCTCATCTTAACTAATTATAACGGAAAAAATTCTATTTCCAAATAAGGTCCCATACTGAGGTACTGAGGGCTTCAACATATAAATTTCAACCTGTAACAGTAACAAATGGTATCTTTATTTTTCATTTAATGAATTATTAATTATGGATTTAAATCAACTTTGTAATTTCGTTAATTTAAGTATTATACATTCCAAATCAATATGACCAGGTGTATACAAGTATTTTTTTTGTTGTGTAAATTTTATTTCTTGTTATATACCTACATTTACCCTTGAAATGATTTTTTATTCATTGTTAAAAATAATAAAGAGCCTAAATAATGGTGTCGTGAGTGCACTTCGGCCAAACTCCCACCAGGATCAGACTGATAGTCAAAGAAAATTGGCTGTATTGAGTTAAAGCAATTTGAACACATGATGAACTGTGGGTTACATGAGGGTGTTTTAAAGGATTTATTATCAGATTTGGTCTGGTCTTTGGTGATTTTGGTGAGAGTTCAAGGAATTCAGGCTTTGGTCTGGATTGGATGCTCTTACGTCATGAATATAATTCTCTCTGGGAATCCTAAATATTCCTCTCTAGAAGGCAGAAAAAGCTAAGCGGAGTTGAAACTAATTGATAAATCAGCAGCAATCAGTCATATCGGGGAGAAGAAAGGGATGTTTGGTCACTTTTGTGGTTCGAAGGTGAGCTCCAGAACATAAAGATCAATTTGAGTAAAATTTAGTAGAAAAGAAGACATTTTTGACATCTTAAAGCAGGAAAAAATTTAATGTGTTTTACAGGAGAAAGAGGTAGAAGCGTTTTGTTTTGTTGTGTTTTTACTCCCCACTATGCTAATGAAGGGCTTTTTCTTTTAATGATCCACAAAGCCCCCAAAGCCTATTTAACTTTTCACAGGTATCATTTCCACTTCTATAGACTTCCAGCACTAGCTAGGAAAGAGAAAAAAAATGTCACACCTTAGTGTTTTATTACAGAGCAAACAATGCTCAATCTTTCTCCATCGTTTTCCAGCTAACTTACATTTTCATAGACCCCGAGCTCCTTATCTGCCTCCTCCCAACGCTCCAGGGCAGGTATCACCGACACCAAACGCTTCACCGCGGCGCATGCGCACTCCCCGGGAGGCGCCCCTCCGCGCAGAGCCCCAGCCCGTTGGCCTGTGGGAAAGGTAGTTCCCGAGAGAAACCCCTCAGGATCCGGGAACCCCGTTCTGCAGATTGTTCCCAGGACGCAACACGGGCTCGCGTCTAAAAGAGCTGTGCCCTGGGGGAGTTTCCACCTTCGCTGAAGTATGCAGGCGCACTTACCGGAAGTGGAGACCTTGAGGAGACAAGAGCAAGAGCGGTACCGGAAGTCGTGGAAGCCATTCTCTTCCTTCGCCTCAGTTTCCGGTGCGGTGAGTCCCGGATGTTGCATGTCTGTTAAGCGTAGACGGTGCGTGCTCCAGAGGCCTCCGTCGTCTCATAATTGCAGATGTACTTGGGCCGTGAGGTGGGACGGGGAAGGCCCCTGACCGTCCAAAGGACCCTTAATGGCGGATAGAAGAGACCGCAGCGGATATGGTGGCGTGAGTGATGACTGCAGAAGAGGACATGGTGGCTGAGTGAGGGAACAGATACCAGTGATGTCCTGAGCTACCTGGAACTCATTCTTGGAAGAACTCCAGAGCAGCATGAGGGGTACAGCATTATAACTCTTGTCATGTGGGGCCCCAGCACTCAGGGACTCAGGTTCCTTGTTCTCAGGTTTTCACATGGACAGTGAGGGCTCACCCCACCAAGCCACCAAGAGCCACCCGTCTTGGTGGCTCTTCCCCCACCAAGATGGCTCAAGCACCTTCGTTTAAGGGCCAGGGGATATCCTTCTGCCACCAGGGATGGACGTGAAAATTAATTCAAGTTCAGATAGATGTGGCCCTATGATGAGATTTGTGCACAAATTTCTGAACGTGTGTTTGTGTTGAGCCTGAACGTTAAATAAGTATTTCTTGATGTTCTCCTGTGTAACATGTCATGTCGTGGGTCCTGCAGTGAACAGAATAGACAAAATATACCTGTTCCCTTAAAGCCAACATTCTCAGAGACAAAAACCAAGGGATGTGAGTAAAATACACATTGCATGGATGGTGGTAATTCCTAAGGAGCAAAACAAAACTGGGATCAGCGTGTGCAGAGGGCCGGGCTGTGTGTGACTGTGGGAGAGCCCGTTACTGCCTCTGGAACCAGCATACCTTAGGCTGTGTCTGTGATTCGTGTCTGGGTGTGTCTACTTGTTTTTTCTGATGACAAAGTCTGGGTGATTCTGTGAGGCCACATTGGTATGTATGTCTGGGAGGTTTCATATGTCAGTGGTCCTTGTGTCCAGAAGAAGTGTTTGTGTGTCTCACTGCATGACTGTGGTGTTTCAGTGTCTCTATGTGTTCCCTAGTCTTTGTGTAAGGAAATATAAAGGCCTAATAGGCTAAGAGTTACAAATTAGTTGCATCTGACCTTCAAGAGGCATGTAGTTATTGCATTATTACATTCTGCCAATATATACTAAAAAATAAAAAGTGTCATAATTTTTAAAGTGAGTTTGTTATTGAATGAACTAGAAAGGTTGGGACCAAGCTAACTTTTTTGGTTTTTTAATAACTAAAACACAATAAAATGCACATATATAGAGTATATAATTTGGTAAGTTGTGACACACATGTATATCCACAAAGCCATCCTGTGATCAAAATAATGAACCAGGCCAGGTGTGGTGAATCATGCCTGAAATCCCAGCACTCTGGGAGGCCGAGGTGGGAGGATCACTTGAGCTCAGGAGTTTGAGACCAGCCTCAGCAACACAGCGAGACCCCATCTCTACAAAAATTAGAAAAATTAGCTGAGCATGGTGGCACAAGCCTGTTGTCCTAGCTACTCAGGAGGCTAAGGCAGGAGGATCGTTTGAGCCCAGGAGATGGAGGCTGCAGTGAGCTACGATGACACCACTGCGCTCCAGTCTAGGAAACAGAGACCCTGTCTAAAAAATAAAAAAAGAAGCCCAGTGTTGTGTAGTTTCAGAAATGAGTTGAGTGCCTTGGTCACTGTGAGTTACATCTGGAGCCCCAAGGAGTAAGGAGTGTCTTGGTGAAGCCTTGTATTGTGGCTTCAGTGGCATGTCTTGTAGGATGGGTCAGTAATATGCTCATTTAAGTGTCTACCGTGATCAGGGTATAGGGGACAGACTCTGCAGTAGTGGACAGGGACACTATAAATTCTATTTGCCATCGGCCTTAGGAACAAACCCCAGGGATTATGCTCCCTCTATTATATGTTGGTATGCATCTCAGAAACTCTAGCCATTTTATCTGCCTGCACATTGAACTGAGCCTCTCGAGTTGAACTTTAGTAGGTACAGAGATAGGAGTGACGTTGATTTGTGTTGGGATAACTGAAGCAAGGTATGCCTAGAGTTCTTTACCTCAAAGTGTTGACCTAGGATAAGGAGTTGCTGCCACCGTGAGGACCAGATGGCTAGACCACAGTTGATGGCTTCAGGAATTTGCACAAACGTTCACATGAGGCTAGTAGTTGGCCAAGGCATCCTCGGAGGTAGGAAGTTCAGGCAGCTGTGCTGGCCCCAGTAAGGAGATGCAAAAGCTTGCTTTGATCACTCACTTGATCCCAAGGGTCTCGCCAGGTGGCTGGCTACTGGTAAGGAGAGAGACGACCTCCTCCAGCGTAATGCATCTGGCAACGGACTGAGGACAGAGAAAGCTGCTTCCTCTTGTAGCTGGGATACCCGGAAGGACCCCGGTTTGCCTCTAGGTAAGTACTATTTTTTCATTTCAGGAAGGAGACCACTGCGGATGGACTGGCCCTGAGAGCAGTCCAATCAGGCCAGCTGGGGCGGGGCCTAGGACCTGTCCAATCAGGGGACGTTAGGCGGGATCTGAGACCTGTCCAATCAGGGGAGCTGGGGCGGGGCCAGTGTAGTCTCCAAAGGGCGGGACGCGTGGGGAGGGGTTGAATACGTCTAATCAGGGCCCCAGGGGCAGTGCCCAGAGTGCTGTCCAATCAGAGGCACCGCCGAATCCTGGAGCACTATCCAATAGCGTGCTGGGGGGGTGGAGCGTTTCCAGAGCATTGTCCAATCGGAGCCTGGGGGCGGGGTGTCGCTGTCCTCCAGGCTGCGCACGTTCTTCCCTCGCCCAGCAGGCTGCAGACATCCCAGTCCCCGGAGCGTTCACCCAAGGGAGCCCACCTGGGAGAGCCCAGGAGCGGGTCCGGGACATGGTGAGCGCGCGGGGCCGGGACCCGGTCAGGATCGGGGTCGGGGTCGGGGTCGGGGTCAGAGTCTGGGTTAGGGTCAGGAGAGTCCGGCGAACGGCAGCCCCGGGTCATCCCCCTGGGAGGGCGGGACAGCTTGCGGGCTGGGTGCGCTGGGGACCCCGGGTGCAGCTCTGTCCCGGTCTGGTCCCGGGGCCGCGCGGAGAGTCCCTCCCTGGCGTCGCTTTGCTTGCGGAGACGTTGTCGGTTGACGGGACGCTGGTCCCGAGGCGGAACACTGAAATACTTCCTGCCCCTCAGCCTGGGAGAAAAACTAACCCGGAGCAAAACGAAACGCACCGTGGTCTCGCGGCGGGGACACAGCCAGCGTCCCTCGGGCTGCGCTTTGGGAACAGGTGCAGGGTGGCCGGACCTGACCCTGGAGTCTGTCCCGCTCAGCCCTGCCCCTCCCTTGCTTTGTCCCCTTCAGAAGATTTATTTGGTGACTCAGCCTCAGATGTTTTTTTTTTTTCAGTAAATATAGCATGCATATAATGACTAGAGCTCAAAAGATACACTATTTCCAAAGAGGCAACTTAGAGGTGAATTTCAGAGAAAATAAAGTTCTAGTCTTACATTCCATTTGTTAAAAATACTTCTGTGTCTTTTTTCTTTTTTTAAATTCTCCTGTTGTCCCTTTTTACCCGTGTCCTTAAGTTTCTCACATCTGTTGTTTTCTGTTTCGTGATGACAAGTTGGATTCCAGGGCTTAGCCTTGAAAATGCTCCCTGGGAAAGGAATCTCGGAGAAATAGAATAAATCTCTCTTCCGTTATAACACCCCCAAAATCAATGCATTTCTACAAGAAAAAAACATATTTGGTGTATCAATTGGTGAATTACAGCAACTCACTGAACTATCAGTTATTCAGCTTTTGCAGGGTGGAGCATTTGTGACAATGGATGATTCTGTTCTTTTTTGTTATCTGAACTTCAGAGATGAATGCAAAAATGCTATGTCCTGAAACTTGCACCACCTCGAAGTTTTGAAATCTGATTGTTTACAAAGCATTTTATTATCACAAAAATAATTCAGTGACCGCTTTATTTTCTGAAAGAAATAGATACTTGTGGGTTTTCTTCTTGAACTGTAAAAAGTCCTTAAATTTTCTTCCCTCGTTTCATTCTTCTCTTCCGACAAATGCTGGGTTTGAGTGATTTGCTGGATTCTTCAAACACTGAGTTTGTCTCGTTTAAAATATCCATGGGGGTCTGACATGAGTGAATAGCCTCAATCTGGGGCCAGTGACTCCAAGGTAAGCCCAATGGGGAGCTTCCAAAGGGGGGAATATGAAGTTGGTTCTTCCTGGGGAGCCCCCCCTTGCAGGTGTCCCAGCGGCTCACACCCTCTGCAGAAGCAGCTGGTTACACCAGGAAAAGCTGTAGAATGCTGGGAAGCTGCGGTCCCACAGGCAGATGTGGGTGGGGCGCGATGCCCTTTCTGAGGTCATAATTGCCATTGTCTTGGGTTGTTTCCTGCCAGTAGGTTTGGTTTGGCATCTACAGCGTTGGTGGGGTCTGAGTGTGATTGTGCAAGCTGAGACAGTCTATCAAGGTCAGACTGAGAAAAAGACTCCTTTGGGTTCTGGATTCTGGAAAAAGGGATGAATTTGAGTTTTTTGAGGTCAGAACTTAAACTGAGTGCAGCTGAGAGTTTCTTCCTTAGTGGAGACTGAAGTCCTGGGGCAGGGAGTGTTTCCACATACTGAGGAGGGGAGAGTTCCCTGAGTTCCTTCCTCTGGCTGCTCAGGTCCCCCTACCCTCCATCGCTGGGGACTGACCCGCTCTAGGGGTTATATTTTTGCAGTGAGAGTCTGGATCCCAATGTTGGGAATGTGTTTCAGCTTCTGAATGTGGGTTTTTCTTGCAAACTGAGGGTGAAGCTGGTTGCTTCGTCTGAGCTGATGGAAATGTTTATTTTCTTCCCTTTTCATTCCTGTGTCAAATATTGCTGCCAATTAACTCCAGTTTCCCTAAGCACTTGGTAATTTTATCTCCTTGTTTAAATGTGTAAGATTTTTATTTTTGTGGGTGAAAATCTAAGTGGATTGAGAGATAAAATGTAAGATGATAATTCTGGAATTATTCTTCCTTTTACTCAAGAGAACCTTGAGATATGATAGGGTGTATTTAAATTCCCAGGTTCATTTTTCATGTTTTTACATCAATAGTAGTCCCTAGAGAGTTCTGAGATTTAAAAGGCTGTACTATTCCTAAGACAATTCCTATTTTAGGAAGACATGAAGATATATATCCTTTTAGGTTATGTAAAGCCTTGAAAATTGGAGTTCCTTTAATAGGGTATGCCCAGACCCCTGAGGCATTAATTAATATGTTACTCATTTCTGAAAATACTCCTCAGAGATAGAGTAGAAATACAAACTATGATGTCACTTGTCATTTTAGTCATCAAGAGATTTGAAAATATTTCATTTCTTATGGTTTGTACTTTTATAAACTTTAGTGTTTACAGAATTCAATCTTAAAATGGTTTGCTATATGACCAGCCTGAGCAAGAGCGAGACCCTATCTCTACTAAAAATAGAGAAATAAATTAGCTGGACAACTAAAAATATATAGAAAAAAGTAGCCGGGCATGGTGGTGCATGCCTGTAGTCCCAGCTACTTGGGAGACTGAGGCAGAAGGATCGCTTGAGCCCAGGAGTTTGAGGTTGCTGGGAGCTAGGCTGACGCCATGGCACTCTAGCCCAGACAAGAGTGAGACTCTGTCCCAAAAAAAAAAAAAATGGTTTGCTATGTAGAAAAGTGGCTTCCAAATAAAAATAAAAACCATTAAAAAGCAAAATATGATTTATGTAAATTTCTCTTGATTTAAAGTAAATAATGCATGCAAAGTTTTAAAAATCCATAAAGTGTTTTAAGTTTAACTTAGACCAGCACAGCCTGATCTGCTGCGATGTTCTTGCCTCAGCCACCTTGGACAACCAGTTTTAATTGTTTCTTGCACATTATGTTAGTGTTTCTTCATATAAAAACTAGCCATTTCTTTCACCTCTTTGTTAAAGTGTATGGCAAGTGTTACAGTGACCAGTCCCAGGGGAATAACTGAGCAGCACGCAGAGAGTCAGAGAATCAGCAAGTTTATTGCCTGCGGCTCAGAGACGACAAACCTCCAAATTCTGAGCACCTCTTCCTGGTTTTTGTCAGGTTTTATATTTTTTGGGGGGGGTTAGTCTTATCCAATAACATACACAAGCATCAAAGTTAACCAATTAGTAAAAGGATTAAAAGTTAGCCAATTAATAGCAGTTTTTACATGCAGTACAGTCATGATAGGCTTATAACAAACAGTATAGTTATGATAGGTTTACAACAAGCAGTACAGTCATGACAGGCTTATAACTCTGCTTAACTGTTTTGTGGTTTCAGCTAGCTGGTGCATATTCTACCTA
>CAUYSK010037263.1:0-43028 GCA_963575035.1 Avahi laniger | reverse complement strand
TATAGCACAGCTACTCTGTGTCTATTACTTATCTTTTAATTATTTTATCAGAAACGCTAGATTAACAAAAAATAAATCAGTCTCCAAGTTCTCAGATGTTGAACTGATTAAGAAAGAACCCCTTTGGGATACTGAAGAACATGCACACATGCACACACACACACACACACACACACACACACGTGCCCTGGGGAATTCTGCACAAGCTCCTGAAATTTGCTGGCTCTGGCATTTTGGTATTTTGCAGTAAATGGCCTGATATGACCTTCTGGGGCAGCAGTCCTTGCATTTGGCAGTGACTGCTGCCATCCCAGGGTCTAATGAGCACTAGGAAGCTGATGGGGGACAGAGAGGCAGAGATCTCTGTGGCGTGAGACATGTGTGTGCCACCAGGGCATCCTCTTCCCTTCTGCTTTTCTGTCCACCCACCCTCCTCCCTCCAGCATATTCTTCCTCCTCTTATTAATGTCTCCTGAAAAGCTAGCAGAGGAGCTGTGGAGCCCCAGCAGCCTGGGGCAGGGGCCCCAGTGGTGGCTGGCCCTCTGCTCTGCAGGAGCTCTGCAGGAGCCCGGCTCTTCCCTGCAGGCCCCAGGGTCAGGAGCAGCCTGCCTCTGAGCACTGCTCTTTATAAAGGAAGGAGGCTGTCGGTCTGGGCCGCTCTGAGCCATTCTGCGTGGACACCCTGCTATCAGCACCAGCCCTTATCGCTGGAAATAAGGAGCCATCTGATCCGCTGCCTCCTGGACAACGCTGATTTCAAGTACAAAGCCTCTTCTGCATACCATTTCCTGGAGACAAGATTAGGCACTTAAAAAATAATTAAATTCTCCTCATGTCACTTGTCTTCCTAACTGTAAGCACTACAGAGATCTTTCAAGGAAACGCAGGAGCACGGGGCACACTCCCTTGTTCCTGCCATGGGATTTGAACGCCCAGATGAAGAGGACAGCCACCCAGCTGCCTTCTTCCTAATGATCCCACTGGTGAAACCCAATCTGCCTTGTGGCCAGGAGAGAGGTGGGTGAATAGGGGGAAACATCAATAGATCTGGTAGGACCGCCCATCTTGACAGTCTCCAGAGAGGTTAACTCTCCCTTTTCTCTGTCCTTACTAAGGTTTGGAAATTAGGATTTTCTTCCCCAGTAGTCTGGGCTGAAGATTTATGTAGCTTCTCTTATTCCTCAGAGAACACTAATCATTCATGCTCCCCCCCAATCCGTAGAGAGACCAGTGCAATCAATATTTATGCACCCATCACTTGCAGCTGCAACGTGCAGGCATAATGGATGCCAGAGTCCTTGATGGCCATTGAAAAATTATCTGGTGCCTGTATTTCAAGCTCATTGTTTTCCAGGATCTCGGGGAGATCAGGCCATGTGTTCCACAGATTAATTAAGCCACCCAGATAATTGGCTATTAATAGATGGCCAATTGATGGCTGCCAGCTGGGTGCTGAATTGACTAATGTCCTTATGGTGGGCAGGTGGTCTTCATCAGACAAGGAACTGGCTGAAAGACTTGGCTAATTAAAGGGTGAATCAGGAAAAGGAAGATAAGAGGTAGCTTCCTTTCCCACCACGTGGTGTGGTGTTTTGCAGTTGACAGAGCCTTTATATTCACAGATGCATCATTTGATCCTTACTGTGACCCCATGAGGTGGGTGTTATTGTTATTCTTGTTTTCTGAAGTATGATGAACCTGAAGTTAAAAGGGGAAAGAGACTTTGGCAAACTCCCCTACCCAGCAGGTGGGCTTGGACTCACTCTTTTGACTATCACACACATGCTGTTTCTGTTAGGGCCATGCTCACCTTCAGGAAAATGAAAAAAAATGTATATATGTCTATGTTATATGTATATTTTCAGATGGACAAAAAGGTCGTGCTCTTGCTGAGAAATGATGCCCTACCTCTGATAAAACACCAGCATTGCTTTTTTACCTACAGAGGGAAACTGAGGAAGGGATTGAGAGAAATACAGAGCCTGTCTCTGGAGTGCCGCATGAGGGCCAGGAGGACTTTGGATTTTCTTCCAGGAGAGGCCAAGTTTAACCCACCCTTGGGCCCTTCAGAGACGGTTCACAGAACCGCCGCCTTCTGGGATGGGAAGATGCCGGGCTGCAGTCTCAGAGTCTGGTGGCGTGAGAAGTGGAGAGAGGCTCCCCCCAACCCAAGGCCCATTGTCACGTACTGGCTCTGGGGGAGCCCGAGCTCCCCTGCCATCTCCCTCCTGGGCCTGCAGGGTTTGACAGTGGGAAACGAAGACCGACTGATGTCTGCTCAGTGCCGCCCGGTTGCCAGACTGCTGGTTCTGCCCAGTACAGGGACCAGGCTCTTTGTGGCTGGTTTGGAAGTTGGGCTTGAGTCATGTAGTTGCTGCCTGTGTGTATGTTTAGACTTGGAGGCTGCTAAAGTCTTCCTGGATATTTTGTCTGCAATTCTGGTAAGCTGTTGGAAGGCTCCTGGTGGTGCTTTTGTTATGTGGCCTAAATGACAAAGCTGACTTTTTCACCGTTGTCCATTTCTCCCGAGCATGGCGACATTAAAGGGTATTGTATTGTTAAAGACCGTGTGTGGAATAAAATTGAAAAGAAATGTAAACCTAGATAACTCTGACATTCCCCTCTGTACTTGGAGGCCCTGATCATTTGCTCTATTCTGGATCAGATCAACTTTCTATTATTCTCCTCTCCTCCGTTATAACTGAGATTATGGTTTCTGCCCGAGGTTTCATCTTTTCTCTTAAAACTGAGAGTATGTTTTAATAAACTTGGCAGCGTCTACTAAGCTGAATGTATGTGTGTACTATGACCCCGCAATTTCACTCCTATATATAAACCCAACTGAAATGTGTATGTATTTCCGTGATTGTCATGCACGCGAGTTGGAGTCGACAAACTTTTTCTGTAAATGGCTAGAAAGTAAGTTTATACAGTCTCTGACGTAACTGTTCAACTCTGCAGTTGTAGCATGAAAGATAATGTGAGTTAGTGTCCCTGGGTTCCAGTAAAACTTTATTTATGGATGTTGCTATTTGAATTTCATGTATTTTTTACAACTCGTGAAGTATTATTCTTTTGGTATTACTTTCAAAGATTTATAAATGTAACATTCATTCTTAGTTTGCGGGACGTACCACGACAGATGGCGCCAGGTTTGACCTGCAGGCTGCGGATTCCATTAGATCAAGTTCAAGAACAGATGAGACTCATCTCTGGTGTTGGAAGTCAGTTCATGGCTACCCTTGGTTGGGGTTAATGCCTGGAAAGGAACAGGGGGACATTTTGGGAGAACTGGTATGGTTCAGTTTCTGGATTTGGGTGCTGGTTGTTACCTTGTGGAAATTCATAGAACACGTTTGTTTCTCTTTGTGTATTTCACGTAGAGAAAAAGTTCAAAAAGAAAAAACTGAAGTTGGTGTGTGGCTTCTGTTTCCAGGTTTTAGCACCTCATTTAGGGTCAGGGCCTAGCAGTTGCCATTCTTTCCATAACCACTGATTTCTATTCCTTGAATAGGAGAATCTTTGGAGAAAGGTCTTGGTTTGACTTTTCTGCTTCCCAGGTCTTACTCCCGTGGATAGACGGAGAGACATTGAATAACTGACGTGGCACAGGCACCAGCTGACCAAAGCTTATAGTGGATCCCAGGAAGGTGAGGGGTCCTAGGGCAGAGTAGCATTTAGGACAGTGGGAGCTGTGAGTGGGACACTGGTTGGTATAGTTGCCCCACAGAGCATCGGGGCTGAAATCCACCTGGGCTCGCAGGTGCGGGCTTACACGCAGAGAGTGAAGTTTGTGGCATAAGCCACTGGATTTAAGAAAACCAGCTTCTGGTTTGTGCATCTAGAGAAAAAGGCAGAGAATTAACAACCTGAGCTGCTAGTAAATGTCAGAAACGCTGAGGAAGGAATGCACGAGACCAAGATGAAGGAAAAGAGTTTATTTTAACGTCAGACATGTTGACTCCAAGATGGTGTCAGCCCAGAAATGGCGGGCGTCTAGGGCTTTTATAGTCGGGTTTGGGTGGGCCCTCAAAGGAATGAGGCCAGTTTGAAGGGAAAGTTCGCTTGGAACCTCCCAGCAGCCTCTGGGTTCAGCCTAACAGTGAGTGCCAGGGGCTTTCTGTGTTAGTCACCTATTCTTCGTAACAACCCTGCATCATTTGCATTATTAGCTTTGTTTTCCAGATGAGGACCACTGAGGCTCAGGGAAGTTAAGTGACTTACCCAAGGTCAGACCACTCATAAGCAGGCAGAGGATCTAGATCCCAAACCAGATCTGTCTGGCTCCAGAGCACCCACCCCTTCCCCCATTTCCCATGCTCACCCCAAGCCTCCCTGTCTCACAGTCACACCCAGTCCGGTCTCTTGATGGGGAGGACCTGTGTATATTTTTCCCTGAGCAACCAGCCCTTAGAGCCTAAGTTTCTCTGCTTCCCGGAATTATACGCATCGTGTTTAGATCAGACACTGTTGAATGAAATAGATTTATATCAGAAGTTCTCTCTTCCAGGATGAGTCACTTTAAAACAATATTTAGAGAGAAAATTTTACAACATTTTCAAAGAGAAATATGTTGCACTTTCACTGTCTGACATCCTCTTATGAACGCTGCCCTGCTACGGGTGACTGGGAGTGTTTTTGGTCCTAGGGTTAAACTTTTAAAAAGGGAAGTCTCCAAAGTGTCACATTCTCGAGAGTGTTAAGGTGCCTCAAGACTGATTAAAGAGGGGACAGTGAGGAATTCATCAACAGATGCTGAAAATACAAAGGCCATAGTGGTTGGCTAAAAACACCCAGCCTCACCCCTCAGAGGGGAATTGTTCTGTATTCAGCATAACAACACAATTACTTGGTTGTTTGTGCCGAGGAATTGAAAGCTATCATGTGCTGGGAAAATACTCAGCATGGAGCGGTAATTATGGATCAGCTGATAATAAAGGACGCATTGGGTTGACTGCTAATTAGATTATTAGCAGCAAAAACAAATACCTGCTATTAACCATAAATAAGCTGCATTTATGATATTCTCTACTTTTTACGTTTATTCTTTTTAATCATGTGCAATTTCCTTTCTTCTCTTTCTGTGGCAAGATTTCCCATTTTTCCCAGTCAGACTAAGCATATCTGCTCATTGAGCTGCAAATAAAATTGTTTTCTTGTTTCCTTCTATTCTCAAAAGGGAATTGAGAGAGCCAATGTGTATTGAGTGTCACGTGTTTGGCCCTGCCTGAAGGGTGGCAGGTCTTGGGGAAGAAACAGAGGCTATTTCGAGGCTGGCTTTAGGTCTTTCCCATGGGCACAGAGGCTTTTCGTGGTGTAAGGGAGCTGGGATTTTCTCTGTGAAATTGGTGCTGGAATTCATTGCCAAAAAAATGGCCTGGTTGCTTTTTTTGTGGCACTTTGAGGTTTGGTCCTTGTTATTCAAGGAGGATGGGATGGGCCTTTGGGCGCTTCAGGTGTCTGCATCCCCCACCACATAGGGTATCTTCTCGTGCATAGGTTGATATGCGTCCCCAGCAGTGAGAGGCGCCAGCGTTTTCCTGCCCAAAGGAGGCTCTGAGTCCTGTGGATAGTGGAGCAGGAGGAGCCCTTGGGAACTCCCAGGACGTCTGGAGAGAGAAGTTGGGTCCAACAGGAGTCCAGGGAAGCTCTGGCTGTGCCCTCAGTACGTGGTGTGGGTGACTGTCAGGTGTCCTGCGTTCAGTGCCTGCATTGGTTTGTGGCCTCTGTTACATGCCAGGAGTCCACGTAGAAAGAAGAGGTTTCCAGGGAGAGGGGAGTATGACTGGCTGTTAGGAGAAATGGCGAGGGGCTTCATCTGTGTCCAGTCATTTCTTGCTCACGACCACCCCACAAGATGGGCAGGCGGAGACTTAACTCTTGCTGCCAGTATAGTCATGCCACTTATTTACGGCTGGCACCTGTCTGATTGAACAGTGCCTGAGCCATTACCAGTTGTTAAATTTTTATCTTTTGAATATTATCTCTGGATGGTGTATTGATTATCCTTATTTTGCCAATGAGGGACTTGAGGTTTCTAATGGTCCAATAACTTGCCCAAGTCAACAGAGCTAATAAGTGGCAGAGCTAAGATAGGTTGTGTGATGACGCTGGGGCCCAGGCTGGGGTGTCACGGGGGTATGTGGCAAGTGAGGAAGATGCCTTTGACTGCCTGTATCAAAGGTAGGGAGACAGTGGGCAAATTCACCTGCACCAGACCACTGGCTCAAGTTCATCCTTCCGTCCAGCAAACCCACGTGGGGCACTGCTGTGTGTGAGGCCCTGTGTGGGGGCAGAGGGCCTGTGGAGATGCCTGAGCCAGGGTTCTGCCGCCCTTGCCCAGGGCGGACTCTGCGGGAGGATGGAGCGTGGGGCGGTGGTTCTCTGCTGACCCCTGGCCACTTCTGACTCCAGAACTGTCTCCCTCTTAGGCTCTGAGATGTGTTGCTGTGTTACTGGAAAGATAAAACTGCGTCGCCAGGGATGCTGTTTAATGGTGGAGGGAACTGCAAGATGGCTAGAAGTCTTTTCTCTCATTTGAGTCGCAATGGGACATGAGGCCAACGGGGAGGGCAGCATCTTTAGGGGGGTCCATGGGGATAAAAGTTTGAGACAATTGCTTTTAAATTTACCAGGCGTTGTTCTGCAAGGTTGAATTTCTTCCGCTGATCATGTCACTCTTCTGTTAGCTCAGAAAACTGTGGTTGATTTTAATCTCATCCTTAAAGCTGTTTCCCTAAAATAGGAACCTGTTATTGCACAGGGTCTCTTAGTAGAAGAAGAAGATTTAGGGTGGCCTTTTAAAGTCATCTTAGTGAGTTTTGAAGAAGAATTTGCCAGAATCCACTTGTCCCCAAGGCAAGTTTTAGAAGCATAGCACTAGTGGAAGGATAACAGGAAAGGAAAACCAACTTGAGGATAGGAAATAGGCTAACCGAGCAACCCACTTTTATGTAATCAGTATTGTGGGTTCTACACTGTTTTGGGCACCGTAGACCAGGCGTCTGCCCACATGCCAAATCTAGGCCCTCCTTCTTCTGCTATTTCTGTTTGCCTGTGAGTGGTGTTTTGCATTTATAAATGGTTGGGAAAAAACTCCGAAGAGAAATAAAATTTCATGACATATGAAAATTATACGAAACCTAAACTTCAGTGTCCATAAATAGTTTTATTGGAGCATGGTCATACTCATTCCTTTACAAATTGTCCTCAGTTGTGTTTGTACTACAGTGGCAGTGTTGGGTAATTGTGATGGAGACTGTCGTGGCCTAAGAAACTGAAACTTTTCCTATCTGGCCCTTTATAGAAAAAGTTTGCTAATCCCTCACCTAGACTTCTGCTTCTCAAAGTGTGGTTTGTGGGCGAGGGGTGTCGGTGTCATCTGTAAATTGTTAGAAATGCAGAACCCCAGGCCACACTAGACCTATTGATTCAAAATCTGTGTCTCAGCAAGATCCCCAGGTGATCCCCAAGTTTGAGAAGCCCTGCATTAGATGACGCCCTTGCTCACAAAGAGCTCGTGTGAACCATAGTTCACTAGATGTTGTCTACAGTCGGTGACACTTTTCCTACGTTCTTGGAGTTAAACTCGATTCTAAGCTCCCATTCCCTTGGTTTGATGTGGGGGTTTCTCTTCTACTCACAGCTTCACAGGGATGCAGGAGGCTTCCTCAGTGGCAGGTAATGTGTGAGTCTTCCAGGTGTCATGGTCATGACTGTAACATCATTGACCGAGCCCTCATCATTCTGCTACTCCCAGGCTAGTGGGTTCCTTGTGAAGCCAGAAGCCCCCTGTGCCCAGGGGCCAGCCTCCCTAGGGGTACCACACAACTGTTTTTCTTGGGCTCTGCTGCCACCTGGGGCACCCACCACTCAGGACTGGCTGCCCGCATCCTCTTTCCAAGCTGGAGGAATTCCTTTCCTCTCTAGTCCTCAAAGGAATTGCCTTTTTCCTCACCCTCTGGTCTATTTATTCTTTCAGTGAACACTTTTGCAAAAGATAGAAGGTGGGATATTTCCTGATATCTCTGCTTTAGGCCTAGGAATACCACCTGCCTGGAAGCTATGAAGCCTGGGGACCTGGTTATCTGCTGAGGTTGAGGGATTGGGGCAGGGCCAGGTGGGGGTGGGTGGGGAGAAGGCAGAGAGAACAAATATGCATGAATGTTCTCTTATCCTAGCACACTGCAGTACGTTATTATGCAGTTGAGGATACACAACCAACACAGTCTAGGACTTCTTCAGTGGTAGCCTTTAATCACCTTCCTGATCTCTGCCATGATGTGACAGATGCTTGTCATTGCTCACCAGATTCTGCTATCTCCTTTTTTGGGCACACAGCAAGATTGCATTTCTCATTCTCCCTTGCAAGGGAGCTAAGTCTTCCTCTTTTTAATTCTTACTCAATGGTTTTTATTTTTAATTTTGATTTTCTGTTTATCCAAAGAGCTACCCAGAAGCATGTTTCTTAATTTCCAAATCTTTAGGATTTTTGACATTTTTAATTTTTATTTATTTTTATTTTTGATTTTATTGAATTATGAGAAGAGAATATGGTGGTCTATCAAATCTCTATTTGTCAAATTTCTTAAGTTTATATTAATGGCTAATTACATGATCAATTTTTGAAGTATTTTCAGGACATATGAGAAAAGCCCTTGAATATTCTTGATTTGATGGTTGTAAAGTTCTCTTTCTACATACATATTAGGTATATTTTCTGGATTCAATCTGTCATTTTCTTTATGTCATTTCTTGGTCTACTAGATCTGTCCAATTCCGAAATCATATGCTGTAATTTTATTTTAGTCAAAATCTCCTACCATCAAGAGTTTTAGCTTTTTAATATTTTAGTGCTATTTTTTTTGGTTCTTAGTGATTTATATTGTAATAAATTGTGCCTTAACTTTCACCATATCTGATATTAATATTGTCTGTCCTGCTTTGTTTTCATTTGCATTTGTCTATCAATTTTCAATCTTTCTTTATTACATAAAATATTTCTCACAAGTCACATATAGCTCTCTGTTGACCTGAATACATATTTTTGTCTTTCAGTCTAATCTGATGATGTTTATATTTTAATCAGAATGTTCGGCTTATCATAATTAGTGAAATAACTGATGTAATTGAATATTTACTATTTATTTTCTTTTATTTTTATCTTTCTCCATTTTATTATGTTTGCTGGTTTGACCAATTTCTATTTCAATTTCTCTTTCCTTTTTATATTTGGACATCTTACTATATCATCTGTGCTGACTGTTACCTTTTTTTTCCAGGACACTCAAACGCGTATTTCTCTGCAAACGAGATTATCAATGATGATGTAAGCCCCTCCCCCCAGATGTTTTACTTATGCATTCATTATCATCCTATTAAATAGAGGCTTTTCAGAGTTCTTTTACTTCCTTACGCTTTCTTACACTGCAAGCAGATGGGTCTTTGGAAGGCTTTTGCTCACCCCACCTACTAACCACTGCTAATTCCTAGTTTTTACTGAGATCACGTAACACTTCTAGAACTAATATTAAATTCTTCCTTGCAGAATGCCTCTTCTTTATCGTCTTCTTATTTGCCAGTTCCATCACCTGTGTCCAGCAACGTTAATGCTGCCTATTTAGAGCTAACTGTGCAGATTGCAAGGTTCATCACACCATTGTTTCCTCTTCCTTTCATCTCACCCATCTTGAGATTTCCATTTGAATTCATTCATATTTTAGCCAGATTATTTTCCTCAGATGGGGTGTGTGTGTTATATTTTCTGTGAACTCTTGCATATCCACAAATATTCCACAAATTGAACAGGTGGTTAACATCTGGCTTGGATACCTGGTAGTGTAGGGATGGTTTTCCATTGTCTTCCAGATTCCAGGTGTGCAGATGGCAGGTGTGCTCGAAGTCTCGTTACTTTTTCTTTGTAAGTTACTTGTTCTGTCTGTGTGCACTTGGGATATTTTTTCCTTATTCTTGAAACTTAGGAGCCCACCTTGGGGTATATCCTTTCCCGCGGCTCTTGCAAGGAGCTCGGTTCTGTTGGCGGACTCGGGTCTTTCTTCCAGTCAGGGAAATTTTCTACTTCCATTTGTTTAATTCTTGTCTGTTCTTTATTCGTTCCTTTTTCTCCTGCTGGGATTACTGTTATTTGGGTCTTCAGAATCTGTTCTCCAAATATCTTTTTGCCCCTGATTTTTATTTCTTTGTATTTTTGTGTTGCTGGTGATTTTTTTCCTCCCACTTAATCTTCTAAGCCACTAATTTAGGCGTCTACAGCAACCGTCTTCTTCATCAACTCATCTGCTGAGCTTTCGAGGTGGACAAATCATGATTTTTAGTCCCAGAAAGTCTATTTTTTGTGCTATAATTAAATATCATTAAGCACTTTTAATGTTTTTTGTTTGAGTTGCCCTTTGTCTCCTTTAGCAGCTGTTTCATCAACAGCTTCCCCTTCTAGGTGTTTTGATCGCTCATCTCTCTAGCTTCTGGTTCTCCTTGTGGGTTGCTTTTTTTCCTTTGTCTACTTGTTGCAGCATAGGACCAGTTGTCAGTCTGCCTTCAGGTGAGACCAACAGAGAGTGGTGTTGGTACTGTAGTCGTGGCTCCTGTACTTTGGGGCAGTGGCACCACCAGGCAGGGTGTTGGTTCCTTGGAGCACCAGAAAGAATCCCTTGCTAGAGCTACCCTAGCCCCAAGCTAGAGCTACCCTAGCTCCAAGCTAGATTGGCCTGTTCAGCTTCCCAGCCCTTCCTGTGGGGCACAGAGACAGGAGGTCCTTTCAGAATGTTCATGCCAGCTGGAGCCACCTTCCTCCCAGGGATCTATCCCATTGTGGGCCAAGCTGTCCCCAGGATTCAGGGACATCTGATCCTGCTTCTGTGTCTGTTTCCTGCTGCAGTTCCCCAGGCTCTCAGTCCTGCAACAGCCTTCTCCATCCAGCCCTGTAGAGGCTGAGGTCTCTCGCGCTGACTCTGTACCACGCCTGCATGCTGGCCGCAGTGGCTCCCAGGCTCAAGGGAGCAACCTGCCATTGCATTGTAACTGAGAGAGACAACCCCAGTTGTCAGCAGGGACAGCTTCAAGCCACCATTGTCCAGAAGTGCTTCATCGATGTCTGTAATTTCAACAGTGAATGATTAGAAATTTCCTAGCAAATACTCTTCTAAAATTTAGGTTTCTTTGTAAAGTGATTCAGTTCTGGTAGGAAGATGAGAAAGTAGAATCTTTGCATTTACTTTTGCATCCTGTCACATTCTAAGAGATGGGTTTTGGTGTTAGTTTTGAAAGGATTTTTATTTATTGGGAAATATTTCTAGAATTTTGTTAGTAGCTGCATACAATAACACCACCAGATAGGCCTAATTCACCTAGACTGGAATTACTTCCTTGTGAGGTTATTTGGGGATTTCTAGGTTGAATCCATCCCAAATTAAGAGTTCCAGAAACACATGGTGATGGGATTCTATAACCAGAAGATTGGTGATGCCTGAGGATCCAAGTGAAGACTTTGGAGATGGCAAGAAGGAGAAGGTGTGGAGTCAAACCAGGGACAGGCTGCCTGGTGCTGTGGGTAATGGGAATGATATTGGATCTTGTTCCGTAGAGGCGATAGGGTTCCAAGTGGACCCTGATTTGCTGGGAAATTAGTTGGCCAAGATGTTATCATCAGATGCCCTTCCCAGTGAGAAGAATTGGAATATGACCCTGGTGTCATGAATGTTGACCTTTTTCTTTGAAGATCATGACATGTAACAATGATTAGCTCATAAAGAAGAATTCAGGAGATCCTCATCTTTTGAAAAATTTAAGCATGTGTTTCATGCTAAACAGTGTGCCTGGTGCTGTCCCGTACGTCTCCTGTAATCTCAACTCATGCTCTTTGTTAGGCAGCACGTTTCACAGTTTGCAATGAGGAGCGAGACTCTGAGAAACTAAGGGATTTATTCAAGGTCATGTGTCAGTAAATGCCCACAGCACTTCTCATGACTGATCAGGAGGCTTGGCTCAGATGTGACACTGTTGTTGAAAAGCACAGATTTTTGTCCTGGATTTGCCCACACCGTGCTTGGCTTAAGAAAGCAGCAGCAGTCTGTTTGCTCTCCTGCACCTGGGGCTGGGTTTATCGCTCCCTGGGAGGATCATTTAGGAGGACGCTTCTGCTGCATGGGCAGGAGCAAGAAGTCAGGAGTGACTGCTAGTATTCCCTGGGGGACGGTTTTTTACAGCATTGGTGATTGAAATGGGAGCTCAGTTCGCAGACATTAGAGGGTCTTTAGTGGCACAAGGGGTGATGCAAAGGAAAACAAAAGGCTAATACATGGTATTGCAGGGGGAGAAAACATCCAGCCCCTGTCATTGGAGGCAACAGCTGTCTGTGGGACTGTCCTGTTGGGGATGTGTTTCTGATGGCCTATTAAAAACATCAAAAGGTAGATAAAATATGAAAAAGAAGCAAAAGAGAAAGGATCAAATTGAAATTCATCTTGCATAGAAAAAATAATGACTAACACCAAATAAAGACCTTTGTTTGAAAAAAAAATGAGTTAAGCAAATGTCTACTTACCTGCATCATCTCACTTCATTTTAAAAGGCAAAGGCCTTAAAAGGCTTCAAAGGGATATTGCACCTCAGACTGTCACAGTGAGGGAGCCAGGATTCCCCATGGGGGAGGGTTCAGGGCTGAGCTTTTGTGCAGTTGGTGGTAGTTTGCTAAAGTTTATTTTTGGCTTGATGGGTTGTAGTTTAAAGTTGTGGGTAAAAGCCACACAGGGGGCTTATAGGAAAGGTGTCCCCAGTCACACCAGCCTGGAGAACAAGCAGTTGTTGCCCCTGCCTTTTGGCTTTCCTGCTGTTGAATCAGTGAACAAATGAAATTTCATGAATGTTGATCAAACGTCTGTGTGCCTAGTGCTGTGCTCAGAATTATGGGAATGAAAGTGTAACTCTGGCCTTTGCCCTGGAGACTTGTAAAGTCCTGCAGGGTAGGCACCCTGGAAGGTCCCTGTGCTGGTGTCCTTGTGGCTTGCTAATGAAGAATCCCTGGGTCTGTGTTGCTGATGCTGCAAGTGTGTGCCCTACATGCTGGACAGCTCAACAAGGTGGCATTCCCCACCCACATCCTGGATGGGCCCCTGGGCTTCCTGGCTTAAGCAGGGAGGCGGCAGTGTGTTCTCTGCCGTGGTCAAGCTTGCTGTCTCTGAGACTCCAGAGTGCCTGCCGTTTGAAATCCTCTGGCTGTACTGGAAGACCATGGAGTGGGGGACGGTTTGCCTAACTCTGTTTTACAAATGGGGTAGCTGGGTGAGGGAAAACCAGAGTACTTGATCCCCAAGTCATTTGGGGATTTGGGGTTACGGTTCAAGTTGTCACCTTTTTCCTTAATCCACTGGAGTCAGGATGAGTCATATCTTTGAAAATCTGACTTTTAAAAATTCTTTTTTACTTGAATCTAGTGCCTGTGTGAGAGTTGATGTAAGTCTCACAGAGTCTGTTTCTCCCACTCAGAGAAAAAGACCAATCAGCTTCACATTAATTCTCCCAAATTTTAGAACAGATGGTTTTCTCAGCACTTAGAAAAAAATGTGGTAATTGCCACAGGGCGAGCATGGCTCACTTAAGAACCACGTGTACCACGTGAACCTCAGTTTTCTTCCCTGTGGTCGTTCCACCGGGAGGTCAGGGAAGGACAGAGGAAGGATGGCCAGCACCTCGCCCCGTGCCGCCATTTCCTTCTCTAACACTCTGGGTGTCCACCGTGCCAAGATATGTCCACAGTTTTCATGGAAGCCAGCACTATGCTTGGTATCTCTTGTTAGGCTTTGATGTTGCTCATTGGCCATTACCTTCTGGGTAAGAAAGATGTTTCTTTCTTTCTGTGACTTTTTAAATCCTCGGCCTTATTCAATTTCCAAGGTGCCTAGTGTTTGGAAGACATGCCCCTTGGAATCACTCACTGTTTACAGGTAGGACAACCATTGACACGATCAGCCAGTGAGTGGTGAAGAAAGTGCCTAGAAACAGGGCCCAGGAGGTAAGTGTGTGCTTCCTGCGTTTATAGGGAATACAGGGATTTAGGAGGTAAGAAAGGGAGAGGAAAGGATCTGGTGTGGTTATTCAGACACTTGCGATATTGTTTCAAAGAAAGGCAATGCAGAAATTAAACTAGTTTTTGAAAGATGGGGCTCAAAGACAAGGAAAGAATGGATTTGTTTTTAATGATTTCGAGTAGAATTGAGGCTGTTCCCGCGATTGTTGGAAATAAAATTGGTTAGAAAATGATGTCAGCAGAGAGTGGGAACTGTGAACCAGGAAAATAAATGAGCTCTGAAATCACCTTCTATTTTATAAATATTGTTTCTAGAGCTGAGAAAATTGAGACAGATTATTCCTTTTTCTCTCTCCCAAGCCATGGGTGGAGGAAGCCCTGAGTATCCCATTTGGACCTTGTGAGGAGCATCTCATCTTGTCCTGGCGCGCTAAGTAGCTTTGTCTGCATTTAGACACACTCCATTTCCCTTCCAAGGACCACTGTCAGCAGTAGCCAATTACAAACACACCTCATAACACATTATTGAGACAGGCTGCACGCAAATAAGCTGGAGAGATGTTTAATGATTGTACCACATCGCGCCCATTACAATCTGTCCGCACTGCCGTGGGATGGAGGGGCCAGTTTCTGTGTGCGTGTCTCTGTGTGTGTGTTTATGTGTATTTCATGTTCACTGTGTCCTAATTAGACATAATTCGAGCCAAGCCAGTTTATACTTTCAAGGAAGGAAAAGGAGCATCGTTTCACATTCTGACAGCTCCTTTTAAGCCGGAGACTCCTTATCTTTGGCTTTCTAAAAGTATCAGGGCTATTAGCAGCTGAATTCATCTGAGAACAAGGGATGATGCATTTTCCGACTCAATGGGTGGCTTCCTTCTGTTATCTGTTTCTTGTGGAGAGGCAAAAGGTGGGCAATTTAGAGAAATGTTACATAGGCAGTCACTTCCTCCACTCCTTCATCTGCCGGCTTGGTTTTGCAGGGAGAGTTTGCTGAATTTTATTTTCTCTGCCATTAGCCATTGCTGTTGGTCTTGAAGTAATGACTACATTTTGCCATGGGAATAGCTCCGTGCGAGGCCTGGGTGAAGTGGTGGCTGATTCACCAAGCACAAGGCCTCCCCTTACGGTGTTAGGGCTGTGGCATCTGGGGAATGAGATGACAGGTAAGCTCAGAGGACTAAGCCAGAATCCTCACTTCTTGAGGCTGGGCACCTCTGAGATGATAAGATCCACTTGCTGTCTCCATAGCAAGAGATGCTGAGACTAGGGAGGGAAGGTTCCTTTCTCAAGAGCATTGGCTGGTTAATGGTAGAACTTCTCTAGAACCTGGCCTCCTGGCTGCAAGTCCAAGCTCTTTGCAGTCTGCCTGTTCCAAGCTGTGCTGTGTTTGCCTCAATAAAATGCAAAGCTCAGTAGGGAAACAGGGAGTTGCCGACAGGAATGCTGGGTGCCTGCTGGACCCTCCGGCCATGACAGCCATCACAGAGCATGCAAATGATTAATGCTTGTGTAGTCCTCAGTCCTCAGGGACACTGTTTCCATGCTGCAGAGGCTTCTGAAAGAGGTCATACAATTTCAAAGGATTATTTTATCAAAGGATTGTTTTTATCCCAATTCTTTTGGAAAAACTGAATGCTCAATGCTCCTAGCAGTGTTGCCTTTCTTGCATTTTGCTCTTGTAGTTCTGGGCTTTCCTTGAAGAAGTAGCAGAAGGAAGAGAGAACAAACCTTTGTATTTGCCTTTGAATCAGCCAGAAATGTTTTCGGCCTGATGGAAAACTGGGTTAGGTCTTTTAGAGCCTGATTGTGTAGTTGAGCGGGTGACGTGTCCAGCCTCCCTAACTTGGAAAAACTTACTGTTCACACTTCATTCATATGTTGCTTAGTCCTTGGCAAGCGAATTGCTTTTGAAGAATTTATGTTCCCATCTGCCACTTCTATTAGTAAGAGCAATATTTGTGACTGATGTAGTGATGGCAGAGTCCTGGGGTCCTGGTGATTTGATGTTGCCCATCTGCAGCCTGGAACTTCAGGGTTCACATGGGGTCAGGGGCAGGAGTCTGGGCTTGGTATTTCCTGAATCATGTCGCCTGGCTGAGGGGACCTGTGTTTGCTCACAGCCAAGCAGACAGTGCCAAGGAGTGGCATCTTCCTACTGCTACTTTTGCAGCCAGCAAGAGAAATGAGACAGGGCAGCTAGCAAATTGGTATTTTGAAGAATCTGCTATGTCTTTAGTTTGAGTGTGAGTGCATGTGTTGTTGGGGAGGTGGTGAGAGTCTGAAGTGTGGGTTAAGTGTGTAGTCCTAAAGAACCAGCTGTTTCCTGGCTGGTGGTCTGGAAAGAGACCTGGAAGAGCAGGTCTCCAGCTCTTGGAGAAGCTCACGGAGCAACAGGGCGAGAGGTGCGATGGTCAGCACCATGGAGAGCACCATGTGGCCTAATGTTGAGGACACACATCACGACAGCAGAGAGACACAGCCTCCTGTCTGTGCTTTCCCCATGTGCTTTACTAGTCTTCAGAAGGTGCTACGAGAAGGACAGCTATCCCCCTGCCCATTCTGCTAATGGAAAGACTGAGGCTCAAGAGGTGACTCATTCGAGATGTCACGGTGAGTCAGTAGAACAGGCAAACAGGACCCCCAGTGTAATGTGGCTGTGTGTATAACCTCTTTCACTTTTTCCTCCCGGACACCATTACAACATCAATAAGGAGAGCAATAAAAAAGACCATAAATGTCATTTTCATTTTCAGTGGAATTAGGGGATAGATATAATCTGTGGAATCTGAACTATATGCAAGGGCTGCCCTGAGCAGGGGGGTTTGGGACAGGCCATGAGGGGGAAGTGAAGAGTTTTATTTAAGAGCATGGCAGGCGGGCTCAGGCAGCAGGTGGCAGAGGGTGCCAGAAAAATGCACGTCCTAGAAATGGGGGCATCCTGAAGGGCCACAGCTACATCCCTTATTTGCATTAATTGTGGGTGAGCAGAACTGAAGGAAGGTACCTCCAGGCCTGCTTTGATTCAGAGAAGCAGAGGAGGTGCGATTATACAAAGGATCACCCAGAAGAGACCTATTTGCAAGAAGTAATGACTGTGGCAGCAGAAAAAGAGTCCTCCCTCCCTCCTTTCCTTCCTTCTTTCCTAACATGTTTGTTGAAGTATAACATACATATAATAAAGCACACAGATATTTTTTTAGTATGACAAACTTTTGCGTAACCACGACACAGATCAAGATATGGAATCTTTTCAGCTCCCTGAAGTCTCCCTGTGCCTCCTCCCTGTCATTAGCCCTTCCCCACAAAGAAATTTTTTTTAGTAATGAACGTCTATCCTGGTGCCTCCTCCCATCCTTGGAAATTCCTGCAAAGAAATGGTCCAAGAAACTCCGTATTCTACAATAATAAGTAGTAATAAGAAAGAATTTGGCATCATCAGTAGAATAAAAACATTGATGTTAGAAGGAAAAGTGTCAGCAAGAGCCATGAAAATTGCCCCCAAATAAGGAACATTCCCAGGAAAGTATTCTTAGGGAGCAGAGGAAAATTGTAATCAAGTATTTCACAGTGAATTTAAAGAACTCAATGAAGCAATTACTTCTATGAAGAAAGACTCGCCAAGCAGAAACACACGTTCTGGAAAGGAAGACAAGATGGCAAAAGGTGGTGAAACGTGAGCTGGCAGAACTTAAGGGGGAAATAAGAGAAAAAAGGCAAATTTGTCTCAGAAATGAAGTTGGAAGGATCTCATGGGAAAATAGACACTGCAGAAAATGCAGGGTGGAACTTAGACGGGGTGAATAAATGCAACTGAAATAAGGGAAGCATTAATAAAGATTAGGGAGAAAATGATTGCTATGGTAGACAGGCAGTGGAGATCCAACACGGGCATAATTCTAGTCCCTGAAGGAAAACACAAAATAATGGAATAGAACAAATATTTAAAATATTAATTAGGAAGGCTTTCATAATATAGAAGAAGACCTAAATCTAAATGTTGAGTCAGTGCCAATTTGGGTGTCAGGGAAAATTACCTAGAACAGTTAATGCTAAGATATAGCCTTGGAAAGATTTAAAGGCAGGGAAGCAGGGGAGAAGCATAGGTGTGTAGGTGATGGGCAAGAGACAAGACAGGGCTAGGATGGTTGGAAGATTGATTATGGGAGCAACAAGTTAATTTATTGAGCAAGTACATAAATATATGGAGGATAGTAGGAACCATGTTTTTCACTGTTTGAGAAGAGATTTATAAACGTGGAAAGAGGGAAGACCAGAAAGACCTAGTGTGCTGGATTGGAATTAGATATATCAGTATGTGTGTATATACATATATATATTTACTAGTAGAAGTATCAATGTGCAAGCGTGCACACACACACACACACACACACACACACATACACATACATTAATATAGTTCTTGGCTCATTTTGCTGGGATGGTCTGGAAGCAGTGAAACTCCAGTAGCATGCTGGAGTCTGGAGTACTTAGACATTGATTTCTAAATAGTGTCCTACACTAAAAATTGCCAGGGTGCCTCAGAGAAATGGCTAATTTAAGGGATAGGACAGAAAAAGTATAAAATGAACCTGAAATTTCCTATTATGCCAGAAAATCAGGAAACACTCAAGAAAAGATGGGAGGTGTCAAAAGGACACAGGAATAAACTTGAAGGAGTTTCCACTGGCCAAACTTTAATATGAGCATCAAAGTAAATAATAAGAGTATGAGATTACAACCTATTGAATAAAATGGGAATCCACGAATCCATACTGTTATAAATGGATGAATGAATATATAGACAAATAGAAAATTAAGTAAATAAGAAAGAAGAGAAGAAGGGGAAACTCTCACTTACAAAAGGATGCCAACTGATAGGTATAGGGAGAATGATGGAAGTCAGTCTTCAGCAGTGGGTGCCCATTATTGTCGTAATTGGTACAGGCAGTCGTTGCTAATGCATGCTGTCTTGTGGATGGTGGTTTCATGAGGAATAGTATATTGGCACAATATTAAAAAAGCTTCACACAAAATTGTAATCAGAGAATGGAAGCATAGTGAATTGTCAGTGGCAGAACTTGGCAGACATCAACTGGACCAGATGATCTAGGTTAACATTGCTAGTGGTGGAAAGGGTTAACCATGTGCTTCTGGGTGTGATGCACTGAGAAGAGCACAGCATCATTTCTGTGTTATTTCTGCCAAGAGTGCATGGCTTGTGTCTGGGCACGAGGAAACATCGGATGGACACTGGCCATCTAGGCACTGCAGGCTTGTAGTCTTTGAGACTTTCAAGGATTTGAGGAACAGAGAAAGAGTGAGGAACTCTTCCAGACTGGATGAGACTGATGAGACACGACAACTAAATGCAACATGTGTTAGTGGATAGGATCCTGGACCAGGACGAGGAAATAGACATTGCTGGGGCATTTGGAGAAATTCGAATGGGGTCTGTGGATTGGGCCTCTGCTGTATCAGTGTTGATTGTTTGACTAGGAGGGGTGTGTTGTCATTATATAGAAGGGTCTTTGTGTTTGGGAGGCATGCACTGGAGTATTTAGACGTGATGGGCATTATGTGAAAGAAAAATCTATGTCTGTGTCTGTCTGTCTCTTTCTGTAAAAATAGAGAAAATACAATAGGATATCACCATCTAGGGAATTTGCGTGGAGGCAGTGTAAGAGTTTGTACTATTCTTGCAACTTTTCTTTAGGTTTGAAATGACTTCAAAATTAATAAAAGGATAGTGAAAAAGAACAATAAATAGAAAGAATCTATTGAGAATCCAGGTAAAGAGACCAAGTCACTTATGAGGAGAAAAATATCAAGTTGTCCCTGGTTTCTGCAGCAACCTCTAGTGCCCAGAAGGCAGTGAAACAACATCTACAAGATAAGCAAAGCAAGAAAGTGTAAGTCAACGATTTATATCCATCCTAGCCGTCTTTTAAGTATAGGGGTGATTTTAGACATACAGTAACTCAGGGAATATTGTTCCCATGAGCTCTTCCTGAACAAACTAGTAGAGGATGAACTTCAGCCAACAAAGAGAAGGCGGAGGGTGAGTATTGAATATTTTCAACTGTGAAACTGCACTAAAGCTAAGACTAAGACAGATACGAGGCTTAGAACAACAGAGGTGAATGTACATGTTCTGTGCCCTGATGAACCAAAAAATATTGCTGGGGAAAGAAAGAGGAAGTTCTCTGAATGTCTTATTCTGTAATGTCAGGGAGTCAAAGAATATATTATAATTGAGAACTGACAAATGAAGTGATGTAAGCCTAATTATACTTAGCCATAGATGATAAACATTTATAAAGATAATCTTATTAACTAAAATCAGGTGGTGGGAGAGAGACAAATCAGGTGATGGGAGAGAGCGCATAGCCAGAGTGGACGGTGCCCAGGGGCCGAGCAGTCTGTGTGTGGTTTCTCTCACTGTCCGTAGCCACCAGTGCAGTAACACCTCTGTGTACTTTCATAACCGGCTTCCAGGAATCTGTGTCTCCTTCTCACCCCAACCGTGCCTTTGCTCTGCCTCTGCACAAAGAGTAGGGAAGGGGAAGAAGGGAAATACATCAATTTTATCTTTGCGTGTAGTATGGAATTAATAAGTCATGTCTAAAGACGTAGGTTAAGATTATTATATAATGTTGTAGTTATCAATGTAACCACTGGAATAAAAACATAAACCTTCCTGGAAGAATAACACAGGAAGAACAATCACAGAAAGACTAAAAATAATGCCAGAAAACCCAGAAGACATAATATAAAATGAGAGCTAGGAACAAGCCTATTTGTCGTATCACTAAATATAAATGAATTTAACTTACCTTTTAAAAAGATTTTCAGATAGGATCACAAATCACAACCCAATTCTATGTTGTTTATAGAGATGCCCCTAAAGAAAAATGATATGGGAAGGTTGAAAATAAAAAGATGAGCAAAGGAACACCAGGCAAATGCTTAAAAAGGTTCATAAAAAATACAGACATAAAAAGTAGTCATCATGAACTCACATCAGACAAAGTGGAATTCAGGTTAAAATGCATTAAGTAAGATAGAGAAAGGAACTTCATAATGCTCAAAGGTCCCTCTCACAATGAAAAAAATCATAACAGCAATATTGAAAATGCAGAAGTTTTAGGAGGTGCAACTAGACAGACAAAATCACACTCATAACAGATCACTTTAATTTACATGTCTCAGTCTCTAGATAATTGGACAAAGAATAAAAATCAATATTGAAGCTCTAATTAACATAAGTAATAAAGTAGATCTGGTTGATAAATAGCAAACCCTGTAGATAAAATGAAGAGAATATATCTTTCAAGGGCCTATGAAACATTCACAAATATTGACCATCTATTAGGCAACAGATAACCTCAATAAATCCCAGAAGGTAGAAAAAAAAATACAGGCAATATTCTTTGATTACAGTGCAATTAAACTAGAAATTAATAGTAAATCAGAAAACCAGAAGACCATTTGACTGAAAGTAAAATCAAAACAAAAAACACTCAATTCATGGCTGAAAGAGGAAAATAAAAACCGAAATTGCAGATTTTCTGGAAAATGGCAATTAATGAAAACATTAAATATCAGAACAGATGTTATATAGCTAAAGCAGGACTCAGGAAAACTGAGGGCCTGGAATATTTACACAAAAGAATGATAAAACATGAATTAATCATCTAAGTCAAGGAGTTGTAAGAGAATAAAACAGAATATAGCAACAGGAAAGCAGAAGGCAGAAATAGATAAAACTAGAAATTAATGAATTAGGAAACAAAGCAGTTGAAATAAATTTTAAAGCTGGTTTCGGTGAAGAAAAAAACTCGAATAAAATAGATAAACTACTAGTTAACCTCATCAAGAAAATGTGGGAGCAAGTGCAGATACGTAAAGTAAGAAATGATATGTGGGTAGCACTGACACAAACAGCAAATTAAAGGGATCATGAGACTACTTCGTTCAGCTCTGTGTAAATATGTTTGAAAACCTGGTGAACTCGATTATTTTTCGAGAAAATAAAATTTACCCAGATGACCCCAGAAGACAATTCAGATTTCTAAGGTGGAAATTGATAAAAAAATTCAAACAGGTATACCCTGCCACAAGAAAAAAAAAGCACTAATACAGTTGGTTTTACAGGGAAAATTCCATCAACCTTCTAAGGAACAGACAGACGATTCCAGTGTGTTCCAGAGCATAAAAAAAAAGAAGGGAAACAAGCATAACAGTTTCCCAAACCTGACAAAGTAGACACAAATAGAAATCCAAAGACTAATCCTACTTATAAACATCAATTCAGAAATCATAAAAAAGATAGCAAAACAATGCAGCAGTACATTTGAACACCAATATATCATGACCAAGAGAGTTTTATTCTTGGAATGCAGTTATAGTTCTACATTAACAAAAATTAGGAAAAAAGGATTATCTTCATTGATGCTGAAAAGGCCTTTGAGAAAAGTTCAATGGTCATTTTTTATTTAAAAATAACACTCAAGAAAAACATGAATAGCCAAGGTTAAGCAGATGGTCTCTGAATTTCAGTGGTTCAACTTACAATTTTTCAACTTTATGATGGTGCAAGAGCAACACACATTCAGTAGAAACCATACTTCGAGTACTTGTACAACCATTCTGTTTCTCACTTTCAGTACAGTAGTCAATAAATTACATGAGATATTTAGATGATTTTGCCCAACTATAGGCTAATGTGAATGTTCTGAGTGCACTTAACGTAGGCTTGGCTAAACCATGATGTAGGTTAGGTGTATTAAATACATTTTCAACTTGTGATATTTTCAACTTATGATGGGTTTATCAGTCCATAACCCCACCATAAGTCTAGGAGCACTGCATAGTTAAGATATTTTCCTTATTATGCTAAAATACATTTATCTCAGACTAAAAGCCTGCATCATGCTTACTGAGGAAACACTATAGGAATTCTCACTAAAGTAAAGAACAAGGACCTAAATTGTTAATATTGTTACTCATCATTGTATTGGTGATAATCACCAATGCAATTAGACAATAGAAAACAATAAAAAAAAAGAGGAATGGGGAGGATGCAATGGTTGTTATATGCAGAGGCTATGGTTGCATTGCTGGAAACACATGAGAATTCACTGAAAAACTATTGCAAACAATAAAAGAATCCTATAAACTAATAATGTATAATAATTAGTAAACAGAAATCAATATCTTTCACGTATATGTACACCAAACAGAGTATAGGAAGTCTTAAATGTTGTCAACAGGTTCTTGGAAACTGTTAGTTTAGGCAAAAGGATGTATAACAAAACCAAATTTTTTTCATTGTTATAATGAAATGATGTTGAAGGAAATAACATTATTCAAGGACCTGCTGTACAATGTTTTGCTTATAGTTGCAGTTTCCAAGAACCTACTGACAATGTTAAGTGAGGACTTACTGTATACTGTTAGAGGAAGAGCCACCACTTACAATAACAACAAGAAATCTAAAAGAGCTAATATTAAACTTAGCCAAAACATATTTAGAATCTATTATATATGAAGACTTAAAAATGCCACTAGGGCCTGGTGTGGTGGCTCATGCCTGTAATCCTAGCACTCTGAGAGGCCCAGCCAGGGGGATTGTTTGAGCTCAGGAGTTCAAGACCACCCTGAGCAAGAGCAAGACCCCATCTCTACTAAAAATAGAAAGAAAATTAGCTGGACAACTAAACATATATAGAAAAAATTAGCTGTGCATGGTGGTGCATGCCTATAGTCCCAGCTACCCAGGAGATTGAGGCAGTAGGATTGCTTGGGCCCAGGAGTTTGAGGTTGCTGTGAGCTAGGCTGATGCCATGGCACTCTAGTCTGGGCAACAGAGTGAGACTCTGTCTCAAAAAAAAAAATAATAAAAATAAAAATAAAAATAAATAAAAACATCACTGAAGGATACAAGGAGACTGTAACAAATGGAAAGACATATGTTCATGGATAGGAAAACAATAGATGTCATTCTCTTTGAGTTAATTTATAAATTTGATATAATTTAAATAAAATTACCAATAGATCATTTTTTAAACTAGGTAATGTTTTAAAGTTCAAATAAAAAGACAATAAATAGTCATGAAAATTCTACAAAAAACCAATATGGGGGGACTGGCCCTATTAAATGTTAGAACTTATTATAGTGCATCATTTATTGAAACTGTGTGCTATAGGCATGTGCACAGATAATTAACAAGAACCGAATGGATAGTTCAGAAATAGACCCAAATGCATATAATCATTTAGAATTTGATATAGGTAGCATCTCAAATCATTGGAGGAAAAGATTGCATGTTCTATTGGAATAACTGGTAGCCCAATGGGGGAAAAATAAAATTGGATCCACATCTTACACTGTGTATATACCAGAATAAGATTCAAAATGAAAATAAAATTTAAAAGTAAAAACAAAACTATAAAAGTACCAGAAGAAAACACAGAGTGTTCCTTTCTAACCAAGACTTAAATCCAAAAGCCATAAAAGAAAAATCGGGTATATATGTCTAGATAAAAATTAGAAAAAAACCCAAACATGTAAGTAGTAAAAAGAATCTACGTAAGTAATCTGAAAAGACACATGACAAAGGCCTAATCACCTTAATCGGTAAATAGTTCCAAAGAATCAATAAGAAAATGAATTTCAGTCTAATAGGGGGAAAAAGGTAAGGGATATAACAAGACAATTCATAGAAAAAGAAATATGAGTGGCCCTAAATATGTTAAAAGATATTCTCAACTTCGTAAAAAGTCAAATTGAAACTGTACAGAAATACCGTATTTTATCAGACCGCCAAATGAAGAAAAAAAGGCAAGATGCACAGCAGTGTGTATACTACCTTTTGCATACTCAGGGGATCAGGGGGCTGAAATTAGAATAAATACAGTTGACCTTTGAACAACAGGGCTTTGAACAGTGGGGATCCACTTAATGCTGAGGCAGCAAGACCACGCCCTCCTTTTCCTCCTCAGCCTACTTAATGTGAAGAGGAGGAGGATGAAGACCTTGATGAAGATCCACTTCCATTTAATGCAGAGTAAATATATTTTCTCTTCCTTACGATTTTCTTAATAACATTTTCTTTTCTCCAACTTACATTGTAGTGAGAATAGTGTGTATAATACCCACAACATACAAAATACGTGTTAATGGACTGTTTACGTTATCCATAAGCCTTCTTCTAGTCAACAGTAAGCTATTAGTAATTAAGTTTGGAGAGGATCAAAATTTATACATGGATTTTCCACTGTGTGAGCAATTGGTGCCCCTAAATCTCACATTGTTCAAGGGTCAACTGTGTGTATATATATGCATCTATATGTATAAGAAAGTCTGGAAAGACATACAGCAACTTAACCGTGGTTTTCCTTAAGGGCTGTGATGGGCAAGGGTAGAAGGGAAACGTCGTTGTATGCCTTTTTTAAAAAAATCATGTGAATGTATTTATTTTTTAAAGGGGTATTTATGCTAATGGGATTCTGACATAGCCACTGATATATTTGTGTCTAAGATGATGCACCTACAGAAAAGTATATTAATGCTTCTACTCTAACCAAATGAAATTTGCCCAAAACCTTTCCTCCCTGATAAGCTATGAAGGATAGAGGCAGAACTCCTTAAAGTCCATTATAAGTTTTTCAGGTAAAATCAGCATCATTCCAAATCACTAAATTTTATTAGGCACTGGAGTGTGTGTTTGCAGAATGCAGTGCATTTGCCGAGTGTGCAGTTTTGATCTCCCCTGATGATATGGTATGGATCTGGATCAAGTGTTAGATGCTTGTTTTGAAGCTTTTTAATAAAGATGTGCAATGTGACTGATACCGGGTTGAGATTACTCAGTTCCCAGTTAGAATGTAAAGTCTGAGAAGCTCTGATCATATAGAGCATAGGACATGAAGTGGTGGAGGTGAATGGATCATGCGGATTAACTGGCGAAACCCCCTACTCTTGTTCCACAACAAGGAAACACTCCAGCCTGGGTAAAAGGTACTTGGCTAGTTAGTGCTGAGCTTGAACTAGAAGCTGAGGTTCTGAGTGCCAGTTCTGGGTTCTCTCCCATTACCTTTTTCCCAAGACATAAAGGTCATGGCCAATCAGGACAGTACAGCATTCAGGAGCCTCGTGAACACGGAAACCTGTTGGGTGTGAACAACAGGAAGCCTGACCCAAACAGGCTTAAACAAAAGAAGACTTAACGAATGTGTAATTGGAAAGTCCAGGTAACACCCTTGGTCCCTCTCTGTAACAAAAACCCTATTTTATTTTCTCCTAGACCATAATACTCTCGAAAACATGTTGTCCAATTTTATTTGGTTGTTTGGTAGCTCCCTGACAGCAGGAACCTTGTCTGGCTTGTCTAGGGTCTTCCATGCCTAGAGCACATATTAGCTGCTCAGTAAATACTTGTGGAAGGAGTTAATTCTGCGTGCTTGGAGTAGAGGGTGGAGGATGGGCAAGCACACGGCCTGAGAGTGGGGAGAGGGATTGTTCTTCAGGAGACATTGAGATGTGGCAGTGAATGCTAGTTAGGGTCAAAAGATACAAATGTTCACTGCACCTCAAAGACCTTCAAAAACCTCCTTTGCTCTCTTCTTCCTTGTTTCTTAGAGAATGTCTTCACTGTTTATATTTTCCCGTCCATTGGATTTGACTCAGGAGGGTGGGAGGAAGCTTCCGTGACCGTGATTAGTTATCCTGTCTCGCACAAGCAGGAGGCCTTGAGGCTACCCGGTGACACTGCACAGAGTACATTAGACTCTCCTGCCCTCCTGCCCCAGCTAGAGGCTCAGGACTGTTTCTCCTTGGTTTAGAGCCAGGACTATGCTGACGGTGTGTAGTCCCACAGCGAGGAAGGAGGAATATGGTGGTAAGAGGATACCTTCAATGGGACACAACCAGACAGAGGACTGGAACCCAAAGTGGAGGATGCAGCGCCCTGGATTATCTTCAGAGACCAGCATCTGCCGTCGCTGCTCCTCTGTACTTAGATGGAATCGTGATTTGGCTGATGCTGCTGGTGGTGGTGGTGTGTTGGTTGTTCCCATGCTCCCTGTGTGCCCATCTGCATGGTTTTCAGAAAAGGTTTTCACACAGGGCATGTTTTATCAACGGGGTCTACTTTGAAACCAGAACTGTCATGTTTTAATTGTGTGATCTTGGACAAACCATTTATTTAATAACTTCTTATTGTCAGGTTACACTTGATCAAAGTGGAGATAATAGCAACATCTTTCCTGTATATTTCCCAGGATTGATGTGAGGATAAAATGAGACAAAATGTGGGCAAGTGCTTGGAAGATTATAATGTATAAGACAGAAGCTAATCTTTTAATGACCTCATAAAGTTATAGATCTTAAAGATCTTCTTAGGCTAAAGCCCTTGATTTTAGAGGAGGAAACCAAAGTGACAGGAGACTTGACCAGGGTCGTATGCTTACCTAGCAGAGGAAACTGTTTCCTAGCCACTCTGAGACAGGTACTGTAATATGCAGAATAATGTCCCCACAAAGATGTCCACGTCCTAATTCCCGGAAACTGTGAATGTGTTAGGTTACATGGCAACAGGAAATTAAGGGTGCAGATGGAATTAAGTTGCTAATCAGCTGACCTTAAAATAAGGAGAGTATCCTGTAGTACCCAGGTGAGTCCAATATAATCACAAGTGTCTTTAAAAGTGGAAGGAGGCAGAAGAGGAAGTCAGAGTGATTTCACTTTGCCAGGACTTGACTCATTGTTGCTGGCATTGAAGATGGAGACGAAGGAAGAAGGCCATGAACTAGGGAACGTGGGTGACCTTCTAGAAGCTGGAAAAGGGAAGGAAACAGAATCTCCCCTAGAGCCTGTAGCAGGAACGTGACCCTGCTGACACCTTGATTTTAGCTCAGGGAGACCCATGTTGGACTTCTACAGAAATCTAGGATAATAAAATCGCATTGTTTTAAGCTAAGTTTGTGGTGATTTGTTCTAGCAGTGATAGAAAACTAATACAGGTACCATTTCCCACATTCTACAGATGAGAAAAGTAGGCGCAGGAAGGTAGAGAGACTTCTTAAGTTATAAGTCTCATAGCTACTTTAGAAACTTTTTGTAGAGACAGGAATTGATGTGTTGGATGCAGTAGAGTCAATACCTGTTCTGTAGGAGATGGCCTGGGAAAGATTAGGGTGTTAAATAGCTGGCTTTGGAAATAACTTTTCCTCTCCTTTTAGCTAGCCTGCACTTCCCCCATGAAGGGTCAGGAGCTTCAAAATTTCTTTTTTCAGTGCTCTGGCATAATTATTACTTGTCCTGTTGTGTAGACAAGTGACTTTTTTAGTACCCAGGAACATCTTAGGGGGAAGTAAAAAGTAGGAAGTCAAGGCAGAGATCACTTTTATATAAATGAAAGTGGAGATTTTGGCATATGCCCCCTTTTGGGACGATTTCCTCTGTCTCCTAATAGCACTAGGCAGGAAAGGACTAGCTTAACATAGAACCTGTGCTGTGTCAGACATATGGCTTGCAGTTGTTCCCTTGTCAGGGCTCTGGTGCACGTTTGTTAGCACAACTGGAGCAAGGTTGAAATTCATGGACTCAGAGCTGGGTGGGATCCCACTGGTCACCCCGTGTTGTATTTGTGTTAGTGACATTAAGCCATCCCACAATAAATCCCTACAAGATCAATCTACCTCTGTGTTGTTCCCCCCTGGATTTTTGCCACCTCTCTTTTTCCACTCCCACTGTTGCTGCTGTGACTCGATTCTGCTTTTGGTACCTCTTGAGCTCAGTTCATTATCGGCACTCTTAGTGACTCAGCTAGAATGTGTTCATTGATTCCACTCCAGGCTTGACATTTGCCTGGTGGTTTTTCTGTATCAACTCCTATCCTCTTCCTAATTTTGGTCTTGATACTCCTGCCTTGTTGCTCTGACCTGGCTCCTGGTTTAATCTTCTTGGATAGAGGAATCAATATGGCAAGAGAGGGGAGATGACATGCATGGGTCCTACTGTCACGGGGGCAACACTGGGGCCAGAGCCCAGTCTTTACTACTCTGTTCCTTGCCCTTCGTCTGGCATTCTCCCTACAGTGAGTCTCTGCGTGGGCATCGTTATTGGACCAGAAACAGCCTATGTCTTCCATTCTCAAGACCAGACTCATGTTCTTTGGGAAGATTACTTAATGATGTACTTCCATTCTCCACATGCAAAATGGAGAGAGTGGAGAAGAAGCTGAGAGACACCTGGCGAGTGGTGAGATCTGACATATGGAATAAACTGGATCAAGGGAGGCCGAAAACTGTCCCCATTGCTGGAGCAAAGAGAGTGATCAAGCACCTCTGGCCACATAGTGCCCGTGTCTGGTTTCTGTGGATCTTACGTCACACAAATAGCTATGGCCTCCAAATGGGGCCAGGTCGACAACTACAGCTAGGGTAGATCTTACTGCAGCAGAATGAATACAAATAACCTGGATTCAGTGGCAGCCAATCATCATGACTTAGAGGGGTCTCTCAAGTCTTGCTCAGGGTAGTTCAGTCTAGAACTTGGAAGAACCTGGCAGCTATGCTGTTCCCTGCTCACAGATGTTTTTCTTTACAGGAGGCTACAAGTCTGCAGAAGTGTTTTTCAGTCTATTTGTATTCAACACCTGCTGGATGCTGTAGAAGTAAAGTGATATAGACATGATAGATAATAATAAGAAATGTAGCACTTGTCATTTGTTAATGGTGCTATTCATTATTCTTTACAACAGCGTGGTGTGATAGATTTCATGTTCTTCTCTTCCTAAGAGGAAAGAAGCACACGCGCTGTGAGCACGTTGGCACACAACATCTGTGGTCTCTGCTCAGGATGTGTAGTCCTAGACTCCCTGGACACTGCTTCGTGAGGGGGTGTGGCCTCCCCTCTTAGTGGCTACTAGAATCTTAGATTCCCAGGGCTGGAAGACATTGAGGACACTGGTCAGGATGTCAAGATTTGAGTTTTGTGTCCCCATAATGATGTTACTTTGAGTTCTTTGAGCTGTAAGTAAGAGAATTCATCTCAAACTAAGCATCTACAAAATGAGACTATTTTGTAGTAACCCAGAAGTGTGGTCATGGAACCCCAGCCTCACAAAAAGTTTGCAGCCAGGGTCTGCAAAGCTGTTGGGAGCCCAGGGAAAGCTCTTTCTCCATCTCATTCCTCTCCTTCTCTCCATACAGCTGCTTCATTCTTCTTTCCTAGCAGACCAGCCTTGTCTGCTCCAGAGTTCACATGCTGGGCAGAAATGTTACATTCCCAGCCACGTGCCCTTGTCCTCTCCCTTGTTGTCACCCTGTCCTGCTCTTAGATTCTTAGCTAATGGACCTTGGTAGACCCAGCCTTAGACAGGAGCCATTTCTGATCCAGTAAACTGGTTGAATTACATTGTACAAATGTGACGCCCAGGAGCCTGTCCTTGTGAATGTTCATGGTGTGGTTAAGGAGGTCTTTGCAAAATGAGTAATCTAAAAGGTTCCCACCAATGGTCGTCTGGTCGTTGATCACTGCTTTGCATATTCAGTATGTTGTACCTTTGAATAGAGATAATGACAGGGAACTCATCCCTTGAGATATCTCAGACAGCCAGGATGCTTTTTTATATTGAGCCAAAATGGGTCTTCAGTCTTAAGTCTATTTGAAGCCACAGAGGAGAAGGATCCTTATCTTCCTTCACTAGGACAGCTCTTTGGATAATTGAACCCCTGAATTAGGTCTCTGACCATCCTTCCTGTGACACATGTCTAACCAGCCCATTCCTGGTTGCCTTCCTGAACATGATCCATTTTGTCTGGATTGGTACTGACTTACCTTTGTAAAACACTGGCCAGTTTATAAAACATGCATTATTTGCTTCCATCCTCACAGCACCTATGAGGTAGGTATTTTAATGTTCTCTTCACAGGTGTGGAGAAAGTCCCTCAAAGATGAAGGTACTGTCTCAAGCAGTTCAGGCAGAGTTGGAGCTCTTCCCAGGTGGGTCAAACGCACTGCCTACCTGTGCTGTTAGAGTCTACTGAGCCATTTACTGGCCATCCACTTGTCCCTGATGCACTGGAAGAGAAGGAAATTACAGGTGAATAAGATACAGACCGAGTCTCAGGGAGCTCTGAGTGCAGTGGAGGAAGTGCCTAATGTTGTTGTCAGTGCTTAGCCTGAAGGTGAGAGTAAGGAGGTCAGAAGAGGGACCCTCACCCAGCTTGGCCATGAGCTGGGGAGATTCTTGATGGACACTTTGTTCTATCAGAGGAGGTAGGATGGGTGGGCTTGATAATTCTGGAAATGATGGGAACTTGGGAGGGTAGTTTGGAGCCCTTGAAGGGACAGAGGAATGGGCACCCTCATCTGCCTTACAAATTTGTCCTTGAAGGCCCTGTTGCCAGGCAACAGTGTTCTCTGGACCAGTGCTGCTTCCTCCGCATGTAACTTTGATGGGTGTTGAAGATGGTGGCACAGGACCTTGTGAAACCGTCGGACTGAGACTCCAAGGTCCAGTCAGCCGGCTCGACTCAGGCTGGGAAGGCATGTGAGAGTGAACTCCCTCTGCTCTCTTTCAGGTGTAAACAAGGCACACATAGTTGGGATGGAGTGAGCACACCAGCCACTTGGTATTTCTGGGACTCCTTGCATGAAATGCAGACACTCTAGCCTCACCTGTCAGATTGGGCATTTTTTGTTTCATTAAAAATAAAACAGAAAGCCCTCTAAGCCATGGCATTAAAGAACATCTGGAAAATAACCCTTTTGCTTTCCTAGGGAAGATGTCAGTATGTCCAAGGCAGGACTGGTGAAAGAATTTTTGAAGCAATCAAGGAAAGAAAATGGATCAGGCTTCAGAGAAGTTGGCATAAGAACTGGGAAAAAAATAACCCCAAACCAGAAAACGTGTCTTTCTCCAGAAGCAATAGTTCTTCTGGCTAACTCTTAACAGCTGGTCTTCCCTGATTTGTTTTGGCCCAAGTTGGCTATTCTATAAGCGGAAACTGTGACAGATACATACTTTTTCTTTTCGAGCCGGTTAACAAGTAATTATTAAGCCTCCTCAGTGTGACCATCACTATGTCATTGGTATTGTGGAGGACTCGAAAGAAGCAAATGATATGACCCTTATGTCTCATCAAGCTCATGTCCGGCAGAAGGGAAAGGATGCTTGAGTCCCGCGTCAAACAGCGAGAAGGGCTAATTAAATGTTGGACTGGGTTCGAGATGACAAATGCCATAGGAAAGGGGGATCACGTAGGCTAGGGTAGTTAGAGACTTTCCAAAGGAAAACTGGGCTTAGGATTTAGATCAGCAGAGAAAATTAGAAAGACATTTAAGGAAAGCAAACAGCAGGCAACAAGACATCTCCTCACCAGTGCTAAAGACGCTCTCCACTGATGATATTGCTTCATCGTTTATTGAAAAATTCAAGACTATCCAGTCTAAGCTACTCATCTTTCCTCAACCAGACCTTTAAACCTTCTGGGATCTACATGCACCTTCTCTCCTCTTGTTCCAGTGGAGGATGCACCCCTCCTCTTACCTAAAGCCACCTCCTCCCCTTGTCCTCAAGAGTTCATCCTTTCTTGCTCTTCTCGTGGGCATTGCCCTTCCAAAGCTATCTCACCTCTCCAAGACATGAAAATCCACTTTCATTTCAGTACACCATTCCCACTGGTGTGTAAACATACTCTAGCATCACCTGTTCGAGAAATAACTCTACCTGACTGTATGTCTCCCCTTGTGTCAGTCAGCTATATCCACAATAATGCTGCATAGCAAATAAACCATGACATCTCAGGGCCATACAACATGCACTTGGTGTTTGCCTGCAGGCTTGTGGTTTTGCTAGGGTTCTACAGATCTAAGCTAGGGTCCAAGCTGTAGGTTGTGTTCCAAGCCTACACCACATGTCACTCATCTTCCTTCATCCCGCAGCTAACCGGGCTAAGTTCTCATGGAGAAAGGCAGGACCACAGGAGAGTGAGCCCAGTCAGACAAGCATATTTCAAACCCCTATTCAGGGCATATCTGCACATCCCGCTGGCCAAGCCCAACATCAATGGGATGGGGAATACACTCCTCCCACGGGGATTAAGTGTACTTGCAGGATGATTATCTGCCATATTCTCCCATCTTCTGCCCCTTTTTCCTGTGTCTCTGGACAGCCAGACTTCCAGAAGGGGTTGCATAAAGGACATCTACTCATGATGTCCCCAGCTCCTCCTCCTCAATCTTTCTTCATCCCACAGCAGCTGCTTCTGCCCCAACCACTATACCTAGGCCCCTCTCTTTTCTGTCTTTGTCTGGGCTGCTATAACAGAATGCCATAGACTGGGTGGCTTATAAACAACAGAAATATATTTTTCATAGATCCAGAGGCTGGAAATTTCAAGATCCAGGTGTTGGCAGTGTTGGTGTCTAGTGAGGGCAGGATTTCTGGCTCACAGGTGGCCGTCCTCTCACTGTGTGCTCACACAGTGGAAGGGATGACAGAGCTCTCTCTGTAGTCTGTTTTATAAGGACACTAATCCATTCACAAGGGCTCCACCATCACGCCCTAATCACCTCCCAGAGGCCTCACCTCCAGATGAATCTCTTTGGAGGTTACGTTTTGGCATACGGATTTTGCGGGGAACACAAACATTCAGTCTGTAGTGTCATCTGTATTGCCAAATCCAATGGATGGATTCCATCCTCAGCTTACCTTCTTCAGCTCTCAGTAGCATTTCACACACTTGGCCACTCACTCTTTCTTGAATTCCTTTCTCTCTTGAATTTTATGACTTTACCATGTCCTGGTTTTCCTCCTCCTGCCCTGACTGCTCCTCCCACTCTCTTTCCTGGTTTCCCCCTTTCTCCCCCAGCTTGGGGGTGGTGTTGCTAAAGACTTGGTCTAGAGGTCCCCTCTCCCCTCCTCTCCCCTCCCCTTCCCTCCCCTCTCCTCTCCCCTCCTCTCCCCTCCCCTCTCCTCTCCTCTCTTGTCCTCCCGTCCCCTCCTCTGCCTTCCTCTCCTCTTTCTTCTTCTCTCTCTCTATACTCCTGCTATTCACAGAGTTTGAAATATCTTCTCTATATTGATGACTCCTAAATGCATATCTCTAGCACAGTTATGTCTGAATTTTAGCCTCTTCTTATATTCTGCTGTCTCAACATTCCCACTTGGGTGTCATGCCTACTCCTCAAACTTAATTCATCCAGATGGAATTGCTGTTTTCCCCTCTATAATTTGCCTTCTCTATGTCCTCATGCTCAGCCATAAAAGTCCTTCAACAGACCACACTGGCACCCGCCTCAGAGCCTTCATGAGGTTGTTTCTTCTGCCTGGAACACTTTTTGCCTTCTTCTCCCCACCCTACCCCCTTCCCAGGGCTGGTGCCTTGTCATCTTCCACGTCATGTGGCCAAAGGTGACCTTGGAGAAGCCATCCTTGACCATTCTGTCTAAAGGAGGCCACCGTCCCCGTGCTGCTTCATTTTTTATGTCAGCCTTGGATTTTTACCAGTTATCATAATTGGTGAGTTTTTTATTTGTACTCTTGGATTTTATCTGTCTCTCTAACTAGAATGTACCCTTCCTAGCAGGCGCTCAGTAAATCTTCATTGAATTAATGACCTTGGAAGGCCCTTGGAGATTGTCTAGTGTGCTGTTTGCCAACCTGCCAGCTGTGAACCCATGAGGGGCTGTGGAATTATTACCCCGGGTCCAAGAGCCCATAGTGCACAATCACTGCTTAGCTGTAGGAGAACTAAGCAATAAGTCTCACTCATACGTGTGCTACTTTTCAAATGATGGTGTTGTATTAAATAAAATACAGATTCATTTGAAGGCATTACTAAATTCATAGGGCCTTTTAATCTTCATATGTTTTCTTAGTTAATGTATGTAAAAGTATACTCTTTTATGGGTTTTCTTCACACTCAAAGGTTGGAAAACTGCTAATGTAATTTATATACCTTCTATCTTTAGGGCTGTAAAAACCGAGACCCAGGGGGATGAAGTTACTTGCTCAAGGTCAAGTTTTTCAGCAGTGGAAAGGCCTGGAGAGGAGGGAAAGGAAAAGGCTAGGGGCCTGGGGCGTGGTAGGGCCTGGTGACAGGGCACAACCATGAGACCAGGCACTGCAGGGACCTGCCCAGCAGGCGTCCCCTGGCCGGGGCCTGTGTTGATTTTTGTGGTTAAAGGCAGTGACTTCTTGGAGAGTAACAGCTGGTTGAAGAGCTAGCAGCTCTGTGTGCCTGAAAACCAACGTTTAGCCCAGAGCAGAGTGTGACCTAGTCCAGAGATCCTGGGACGTGGTGAAGGTGATGGCCAGGGTGACGAATGATGGTGGCAGAGCAAGTGTCACACGTGGGAAAGTACTGAGCATTTCAATTAGAGAAACATCAAAAAAGCACAGGTGAGCTGAGGGGTCACAGCAATGCCCCGGAAGGAAATGGAATGATGTCTAATGAGCCCCTAGGGTGGAGGGGAATAGAAGGGAGAAGGGGACCTTGTGACGGGTGCTGTGGCTTTGAGCACCTGGGTGCCAGGCCAGGCTGCGGCAGAAGCTGACTTCTCTGCCTGCCTCATGGGCCTGTGCCTTCCCGTGGTTGAGCCTTCTCTCGTAGTCCTTCATTCAGAGTAGAACTCATCTGCAGCCATTCTTGGGACTGTCTTTTTGAGGCCCTGAAGACCGTGTTTGAGCACCGATTCCTGCCTCTCTCTGGAGGCCCCTCATTGTCCTGATGGCCTTGGGGTGCCCCTGCTGTCCTGGCAGCAAATGTGCCCAGGAGAGCCTGGCCTGCATCCAGGATGCCCAGAGACGAGGGAGTGAGGGATGGAGACTTCAAGTCAGAGTCCCAGTTGGACAAATTAGCCTGGCATGGTTAAATGCCACTAATGGGGGAGTCAGGGAACTTCCGTTTAGCGTGTGGGCCTGGCACCCTGGCAGGCTAACAAATAGTTGCTTGAATAAAGTTCCCCGTGTATGGAGCACTACACTGCCTCCCCTGCAGGGCACAGCACGTCACACACGTTACCTTTAATATCACACCCGCCACGGGTGAGCCAGTCACGTGAAGAGAGAGGCTCAGGGAAGTCAGGTGACTTGCGTAAGGCTGCTCTGTTACCAGGGAGCAGAGCTGTTTTCCAGCCCCGTGTAGGGTGTTCATGCTTCTGCTTGCTACCCCTCCCTAGCAGTGTTTCTAAGAATACAGCCCCTCCCTCAGCTCAGGAAGCTGAGCATCAGATCAGGGCACTGAAGCCCTTTATAAACGTGAGGGAGCTGGACACATCAACCACGGTGCTTTACTTTTATTTTATTTTATTTTTTTAAACACAAATTCTCACTCTGTTGCCCAGGCTAAAGTACAGTGGTGTGATCATAGCTGCAGCCTCGAACTCCTGGATTTCAGTGATCTTTTTGCTTCAGCCTCCCCAGTAGCTGGGACTACAGGTGTGGGCCTCCACATCCGGCTAATTATTTTATTTTTTGTAAAGGTGGAGTCTTGCAGTGCTGCCCAGGCTGGCCTTAAGCTATCCTTCCACCTCAGCCTCTAAAGAGCTGGGATTATAGGCATGAGCCACCGCACTCAGCCTATCATGGTGCTTTAAATGCCACACTGGCTGACTGGCTCAAAGAAGTCTATTCCTCTGGCCTCGAGGTTCCTTGTTTCTCGAATCAGCCATCATCAGTTCAGTGCACGTTCCAGTGCATGTCCTGACCCACGTCGTCAAGGTTCCAGGGTCACCTGCTTCAGGTTCAGCTCACATGCTGAACCATGTAAGCAGCCACATCGTCTTGAACAGTTTACTTCTAGCACCTCCACCGCTCTGAGCCTGTTTCTCCATCAGTAAAGTGGGGGACGATAATGTGTTGAGGTTCATACGAGGACAGATCTGGGAAGGTGCCCTGCACAGAGGCTGGAGGTTCAGTGAGCACCAGCTGAGGCTGCGTTTGTGCAGTGGTTGGCTGAGACGAACACCCACATTTTGATTTCGAATCGTGTGCTCTTTCTCTCCTGCTGTGCTACATACAAATAGCCTCTCGAATCATGTTCCTAAATCCATCCCCGAGTCTCTGTGGGAACTGTGGGATCCCTGGCTGCTTCCCCGACCACCCAGCCTTCACCGGGAGTCCTCCAGGTCTTCTCTGCTTTCACTGTTTGGAGATTCACCAGCGGCGTGCAAGGCAGTAGGTACAAGGTTGTGTCACCACCCTGTCCTCAGATCACATGTGGGGAAGGACTTGGACCTCAAGCCACCTGGCATGGACAGCGGTGCCTGCCCGCTGAACCACAGCTTCGTTATGGTAATTCCAGCTAAGCACCTCGGCCTCTCCACAGAGACATGTCCAAGGAGGTGGTAGACCCGATCCCGACCCACCCATCACCTTACTTAGATGCTGCCCATGTGGACTGAGTGCTCAACTCGTGCCAGGATCCCGCAGAGAGGCACTGGGTGGAGGTTAAAACTGGGTGAAGGATCTGAAGTTGGAGATCAGCTGACACTCAGTGATCCCAGGCGGCCAGACTCTGCTTGCTCCCCATCCTCCTCCCAGCCCCTGGCTCTGTTTTCTTATTAACTGGAGGAAATGATTAGACTGGGCAGCTCGTTAACGATTATTGATTAACTACATTCTTTTCACCAGGTGCCCAAGGAAAAGCCAGACTGTGGTCCTTGTACAAGAAAACTCAGCTGTACTTCCAAGATATGGTACTTGTCTACTGGCCTCTCCTGGCCTGGGATCCGCACAGCTAAATGCACTTAAGGCCACCTGCAGGTTCTGACCCAACCCATGTGCTGTGATCAGGCTGGTGCAAGGCAGGGATAGAGCAGTCAAGCATCCCAGTTTGCCTGGCTCTTTCTGTTGGAACATTGAATGACCTGCATCCTGGAAACTCTCCAGTCCTGGCCATGCTGGACAGTTGGACACCCTGGCAGGGAACATTATTATTAGTAGTAGTGTTTCTTCTTCTTGATTATTATTTCTTCTCCTTCTCCTTCTCCTTTTCTTCTTCTCCAGCAATAACTAACACTGAGCACTTCCTGTATGCCAAGACTGACGCCACACACTTAAAATCTTTATGAGGTAGACAATGCCTTTAGGAAGCTAAGGCAGAGGTTACAGTTAAGTCACCTGAGCAGCCCTTGCATGATTCTGTTTCCCTGAATACCTAGTTCATGTTTGCAGCTTCAGGTCAGTCTCCTGCTGGGGCTGTGCTAATCCTTTGGTTCTAGAAACTGGTTTCCTCCCAGCCCCCTTTCTATTTCTGAGAGCCACTGACTATTACAGCCCCTGCTGATTGAGGCCAGCCTTGTCGCTGACCTCCTCCATCCCAGAATTCTGCAAGAAGAGTGTCACACTTGAACTCCTATTGCTGAGGCTTGGCCTTTATGCCAGCTCTCTGAATCTCTAGGCTCCCTTCACCCTTGCCTGCTGCCCAAGGCCCGACACCCCTCTAGTTATGCATTACGCATAGGTCAGGAACATTCCTCTGCCCCATTGCTGGGACTATCTGCAGTCTCCTGACTGTCCCAGGACTCTGCCTGATCCCAGGTCCTGGCATCCTTGAGACCACTGGTCAATCTCTTATTAATTACAGTTGGTGCTTGGTTGGCCTTCCTGGGATTATCTGCAACTGGATAAGTTTGTAGAAACCTCTGCTCCCTGCCGTGCTGATGGGATAAAGGAAACACAACCCTTTTCATATCAGTCTGAGCAGCCTATAACTAGGAAGACAAATAGACCACTGAAAATAACGTCTTGCACTCCAAAGGCATGTATAAATGACTTTTGGATAGGGTGGGCTCGATTAAAATCAAATTGATTCAAATCATGATTTGAATCACTAGTCAGGAAGAGTCGATTAAATCAATATTTTCCCTTCAAAAATGCATTCGTTTTTGATATAATTTTAATGTACAATCTTCACAACTCTGACAGAGATAGATGTGGTTTTCATTTTTAGAAGTTACATACCATGCATTTTTAAGCTGTGATTTATTTTGACATTTCGTTGAATCAATTTTGCGGCCACGTCTGAGTCTTGAGTGATGACTTGCTTATTTTATTTACCAAAGCTAATCAAACAAATGTGTATAATTTTCCCAACAAAATAAGCATGTGCACTTTTGAGTGTTTAACTATTTTTTGCTGTAAATGTAAAAATGTGTTTTTGCTGTGATAAATTAGACAGTTTTAGGTAAATTAGACTGTTTCAGGCAGGTCCAACCCAAAACATTTGTAATATTATATTTCAGAGTTAACCCAGTCTTTACCTTTCCTTTCTGCTTACTTACATGTTAGAAAAGAAGGGTAAGCTTGTCTACTGTTATAGTTCCCAGGTGATTTTTAAGTTGAGACTGAATTAGCCTTTTTTGGAAAACACTCTTACTGTGGGCAGAGAAGAAATCGCTGTAATTATGAACTTGATACTCATCTTCATCACTGTTGCAAATCCATGTGCAGGGCTTCTGCCAGCCATTGGTGTCACCTTCGCGAGGCCTTGTCAGCATCTTCCATGATTACCTGAGCTTTACCGTATCTGAAACAAATTCTCTTCACTGGGATCAGTTGGATTTTATTTTCAGAAAGTATTTTCACAGCAACAACACATTTGGAATTAGATACAGTCTTAGGGATATGTTAGGGAAAGGTATTCTTCTTTTCCATCGTGTCAGCCTCAGAATGGTTCGGAGGGACCCCTTACATCTTGGGGGCCCAAATAACATTCTTGAGTTTACAGATTCACCTCTTGTCTTTTCTGAGCCTGTTTCTGGCTTCAACCTCATGACATCATCTCTTAGAATATGGCCATGTATATTCTCTACCTGCTGGAAAATCAAGTACCTGCATCTTTCAAGCTCAAACAGGTGCCCTCTAATTTTGTTTTCCTAGGACTTAGAACATGAATACGTGTTTCACCCCCTTCATGTGGTTCTGATTGAACAGAATCATCATGTTAGGGTTGGAAAGAATGCAGTGGAACACTGGTTTCATCCTCACACTAACTCTTTAATGTAAAAATTAAGTGACTTGCACAGGTCCCAAAGCCTGGGATGAGAAACCATGTCCTTTGAGACTCGCAGAACTGGGTGTTTCCTGTAATAAATCATTCCTGAATTTAGGTAATTTCTCCTCTTCATCTTCTTCTCTGCAAGGTAATGATTTTTAAAAAACTATTCTCCGTATGCAAACATCTAATATTGTTCATCTATAGTGACCTTTGCTGGATTTTTACAGAGCTGCACTGAGAGTCTAGGTATGGCATAGATACTACATCGTTCTTGGTAGCGATCCCAGATTTAGCAAATAGAGAGTACACCAATTCAATTTGAATTTCAGACAAACAATGGATAATTTATTTAGTATAAACCCTTTGATATTTGGGACATACCAAAAAATTACACATTGTTTCTCTGAAATTCAAACTTACCCAGGTGTATTTTTTCTGGCAACCCTAATCTCCCTGTCACATGTGAATGTGTTTCAGTTGGTTTCTTACACTGACCTAAGGTGCCAAGTAACATAGTCCACTTTTTGTAGTCCACTTGAGTTAATGTTTTCACTGCATATTCTGCTTTTCTGTGTCCTCTTTCATTAAAAGAAATTCCTTTAGGTCAGCTTTGATTTTGTCCCATGCACTGTTTTCATTAACGTGTGCTACTTGCATCCCTTTGAGTGAGCGTCCTGACCCTTGCAGGGCTCTCATGCCTGCCTGAGCCAATCTGTGCCTGAGCTAACCTGTGCAGGGAACTGGCCAGATCCAGGCCTGCTGGAGGCCGGAGCAATGCCCTAAATGCCCAGCCCTGGGCTTCTTTGGGAGCACCAGGAGGGCCAGGCATCTGGCAGGTGGCCACCAGAAGGAGTAGCCGTGATAGTGGCAGAGGCGGACCTGTGCTGTGCTGTAAGACCCTACATCACTGAGGAAGCCTATGGGAAGCTCTTGTCTGATACCACCACTTGCTGGTAGGTGGGAGCCATACCCAGAAGCCATCATCCCTAGGTGCATGGCTTTCTCACTGGAGCACTTCTTCCTGTCCATCTGACTTCCATCCGACTGTGGAGGAGCCTGCAGGAGCTCGGGGAGCCTGGACTATGGCATTTGTATCAAACAAGCCAGTGTCCCAAATGTGTGGTCACCTGTGCCAAATATCATAGCATGCATTTCCGTGTCTTATTTATGTTTTCTAGAATTGAAAATAGTCTGTGGCTGACACCTGCTCCCCCCATCCCACTCTGAACCCAATTCCAGCACGTCAGTGTAGCTCCACTGCTCTCCCTCCAAGGCATGGAACTGCAGTGCCCTGAGATGAAACACGTCCATTGGGTTCTCTGAAGGTGCCTGAATTTGTAGCCCTGTCCTCCTCTGGTCTCTGCTTGGGTTCTCCCCGGCCTGTGTCTCCTCCCTTGACTTTATCTCGTGCTGTTTGCTGATGTTGACTGCTCGTCTGCGTCCAGCCTGTGGTCTCACCTTGCTCTCCAGCTTCTGAACGTTTGCCGTGCTCTGTCCTGAGCGGGCAGCGCGGCCCCAGGGCCTGAGAGCTCCCTGGTTCTGACACTTCTGCAGAGCTAGCCCCAAGACAGCTCACACCAGCCAGGTGCCGTGCACGGTGAGTGGGGCAGATTTGAGCAGCGTCCAGGAGGTGGGAAGAGAATCCTTTAGCAGGCCAGCTCTGCCTAGGGTTGCTTTGATGAGAAATTCAGACTCGGATTCTTTATTCTAAAGCCACTTAGGTTGGCTTTAACTCTGAACACAATTTTCTGGTAGCCTTTAAAATAATAGTAAAGTTTTCTTATTTGTGTTCCTTTAATAAGAGAAGGGCCCATTAAGACAGGCCAGAGGGGCCTGACCAGGTGAACTTACGATTGTCTAATGTTATCCAACCTCATTAACATTTTCAGAGCCTTGCTGGAACTCTGAAAGTTGTCCGGGAGGATCATTACCTTTCCAGTTTTCTCCTTCTAATGAGCCTGAACTTTCCCTGCCATAGGTTAAGCCTGGTCCTTTCCAGCCGTTGTCCCTCCTGACTAATGAACACAATTTGTGCTGGGCCTTTTTCCAGCCTCCTCATTTCGGAACCAGCACGATCTCCACTGGAGCCAGTCTTGTCTCAAGCTTGCCCCTGCTCGTTCGCTTTTTCTCCTGCGTTTTCACCTCTGGCACATAGCAATGTCCTCAGATCCTAACTTGAACTGTTTTCTTTCAAGTTGCTTCAGCCTCTTGGCCTGCCCGGGTCTCTCCTGTACATAGGGCCAGGCTCCCAAGTACATCTGTAACCTGGAACATATTTTCCCGTGGGCACAACATGACATGTCTCGATCAGGCACCTCCGCCAGCGCACAGCGGCCTGTTAACCTAGACCGTAACCGACAAGCTATACGTGCACGGTGGAAAATGGGAAGCCATGCGGCTGCCCTGCTAATTATGGATTGAAACCCAAAGGTGATGGAATTGAGGGAGAAATGTGTGTATTTTGCTGGTGTTCAGGGAAAAGTGGGTTTAATTAGAGATAGATGAGGTAAATGAAGATTTCTGAGGATTCTGAAAGGGGATTTCTTGGCACTTTCAATGTCATAATTGAGTGATGAAACTGTTTATTATTTAAAATTTTATTTTACAACCTAGGCCTTCATTTGCCTTTTGTTAAAGGAGCTCTTAGACCTGCAGTCCCCAACCCCCAGGCGATGGACTGGTACCCATCTGTGGCCTGTTAGGAGCCGGGCTGCACAGCAGGAGGTGAGCGGTGGGTGAGCGAGCAAAGCTTCGTCTGTGTTTACAGCCGCTCCCCATTGCTCGCATCATCACCTGAGCTCCGCCACTTGTCAGACCAGCGGCAGCGTTAGATTCTGCATTGTGGTGAGTTGTATAATTATTTCATTATATATTACAATGTAATAAGAATAGAAATAAAGCACACAATAAATGTAATACTCTTGAATTATCCTGAAACCATCTTCCACACCCTGTCCATGGAAAAATT